>WNHD01002289.1:0-22388 GCA_011057455.1 Ganaspis sp. Gsp50
ACTCGTGTTGCCTGTTGTACTCGCTTCCGGTTCGTGGCGCTAACGTCGCCCTTCTATAAACTCCGCCTTCTCGCACTTGTATCGTAAAGTACTATTAATTATTTCTTTTCAACACGAATTAGGAGTATCTACACTGCAAAATATGAAGAAAATATATTTCAAGTAACGAGGGTAAAGAAAACTTATTGGGAGTATAAACATGTATTAGGAATAGAAAGAGTAACTCAAATATATTGAAAATACTCTCATATTGATGAGAATGTAATAAAGTATAAAGAAATTGGGTATATGCTTTTTTTGGTTTTACTTCCATGCGTGGAAGTAAAAACCATATGTAAGTTTATTGGGATGTTTCGTAGGACAGTTGTTCGTCCTTGGAAGGACACGAAGATACCCGTTCCTCGATTGGGTCGCATGCGAACATGAATAGCGAAATACTTCTTCAAGTCGAAGGTAGTTATAGTTTACTCGTGATCGATTAGAGTCGAGGTAAACTTGATACGTTAATGGGTAGGTGAATTAATAGCCTCTTCAAGGATTCTAGAAGGAAGCCCAACCTCGAATAATGACAGGGACATTGAAGTAATTCCTCTCGATCAGTGGACCGCGACAAAGTTTGTTTCCTTCCTCTATTATCAAATTACGTTTTTCAATATGAATATCAAATAGTGTCGCAAGCACCAATTATTAATTTCAATAAATCACTACATATAGTTTCACAATCATGAATATTTAATTTTATATCGATAATGAATTAGATGATAAAATTTTGTTCCCTTGAAGCATTAAATGTTATTATAATGATCTATCTTTTTGGTAATTTGTTATTTCGATAAAAAACAGGAAAGAAAACATATGGTACCAAAAACACGATTTGTTGTTTCCAATAATTATTGGCCAAAAAATTGTAACAAAAATTATCTACATAAAAAAAGATAATAATATAATTTTATAAGATAATAATATAATTATTTACAAAAAGATAATAAAAAGATAATAGAAAGATAATTAAAAGATAATAGAAAGATAATTAAAAGATAATAGAAAGATAATTAAAAAATAATAGAAAGATAATTAAAAGATAATAGAAAGATAATAAAAGAATATACAAAGAATATACAAAGAATTGGCGGGTAAAACAAAGCTTTGAGGAAGCAAAAAAGACAACAAAAAATAACACAAAAATTAGAAAAGAATACAGTAAGAGATAATTTCAAATTATACAAAAAAAATTATGATAAAAAGATATAATAACAGATAATTACGAAAGTGATATTAGTTTCCGAGAAATCAACAAAATTGCATATTATATTAATTACAAGTATCGATAAAACAATTTAATTATGATATTAGACATGCACAAGTATTGATTACTCTGCGAAGGTTAAAATATTTAATACGTGACAGAAACTTACCCCAGAGTTATGTGCATTAAACCTAATTTTCTATTTTTCAGAAAAAATACAAAGTTGAAGAAATTTCAAATGTTCCAGTTTTCAAGTGGAAAGTTTTCAAGTTAACTTGGACTGCTTCGAAAATCTGACGTTTAAATTCACCAGCATTTAAATTGAAACTTTTTAAGCTTGAATTTCCAACTTTAAATGAGCATTCACTATTTAAATTAATGCCTTGGATTTATTTGCAAAAATTAAAATGGCAGTGTATTTAATTATGTGTTCTTCGTTTGTTATTGATGTTCTTCAATTTAATATAATTATTAATTAACAGATTTACCAATTAACGGATTTATTAATTAACAGATTTATCAATGAACAGATTTATTAATTAACAGATTTATCAATTAACAAATTTATCAATTGACGGATTTATCAATTAACATGTTTGTCAATAAAACAAGATTAGAAACAAAAATGAAGAAAAAACTGAATAATAACCCCACCAAGTATAATATTTAGCAACAAAAGAAGGATAGAAACAAATTCCACGAAAAGCTGAAACAATAAAAGAATAAAAACACGAGAAGAAACGAAACTTTTTTCGGTAAAAGTAATTAAATTGCACGGCTCGAAATTTCTTTTCACAGCGTGTAAAACATTTAATTATGTGCCTTTAATGACGTTGTTAACCCAGCAACGATTTTGTCGTAAAAACGTGTTATTGGTAAAAGTTGAGAAGTAAACAACTCTGAAACAATAAAATTTTAACTCAATTGACAGTTAACTCATCATCCCATTATCTGTAAGCGTAAAACGTGATTTTAAATTGTTCATTCCTTCTTTTATCACAATACAATAATTTATTATTTCTATCTCAGTTGCAGAAGACGAAAGAGCTGCAAAAATATCAAGATCTACTATACGCAGTTTATTCATATTCGTATTTGCTCATAATATTGAAAAACAAAAAATCGTTAAAACAGAAGCAAAATAACTCAAGTGCACGTGCCAATAATATATATACATATCACGAGAGAGGTAAAACGCAAAACATACAATTGCTGCTGCAATTTATGTACTTTTTTCTGGTTCACTGAATCTGAAACTTAAACCCTCCGTTAACTTGAAAATCATTTGTTCATTACCCATTTTCAGCACGTTAAAATACATGCATTAAAATTAAACTCCTGGGATTGATTTTTTTTCAATAAAACAAACTCTTTTGTCCATTTAATTACTCTTCCGTTTACGATTTTCAAAACGATCTTTTCTCTCAACTTTAAAACTCTCTATTTATTAATATCTTTTATTGTTTTATTTATTTTGTTTATATTATTTTTTGCTTTTTCGAAATTATAATACAAATATTAATCTACACTGAAAAGTATATTCTAATTTTAAGGATATATTCTAATTCTAAGGATATATTCTGATTTTAAGGATATATTCTGATTTTAAGAATAAATTGTATTGTAAATATTCTTGAATATGCGCCAAGAATGTATCCTAAAACTAGAATACAATTTTTTCAGTTTATAATTGAATCGTCCACTTTTGTTAGGAGAGTCAATATTTAAAATATTGAAAAAGAAGCCGAGCATTTCGTTTAAAATATCAGCAAAACGATTTAAATGAATTGGAATTTTAAAGTGTTGAAATTTAGAAGTCTACTCTTTCTATTCTACTCTACTCTTTCTATTCTACTCTTTCTATTCTACTCTTTCTATTCCTACGATAGCATGAAAAAAATAAGCGTTATTTATCACTGAAAGTTGTGTTAAAACAACCTGCATCAGCACTGAACAAACGAAATGTTTAATTACAAGACAAACTTGGATTTTTACAACCAAATGCCTGTAGAATTCCAATTTAACTTGAAATTTAACAGGTGATGCATTGAAAAATAACATTTTGTTTTTTCTGCGAAATCTAACACAAGGGTGCCACTTTCTATACACTTTGTATACACTTTGTATACACACTGAAAAAAATGTCTGGTTAACTTAACCAGAAAGGAATGTTAAATATGCCCTTACTATTTTTTCTGGTTAAATTAACTAGAATTCTGGTTAACTAACTTAACTAAAATTCTAGTTGACTTAACTATTATTCTCGTTGACTTAACTAATATTCTAGTTATTTTAACCAAAAAAAATAGTAAGGGCATATTTAACATTCCTTTCTGGTTAAGTTAACCAGACATTTTTTTCAGTGCACTTTGTAAATTATGTACACTTTCATTGGTAAAAATAACACGATCAGAACTAATCCAGATTTTGTTCCCTGATGGCATGAAAATATTTGGAAAATTATGAAAATTGGAAACAATTTTGAAGAGAGTATTCTAGATTCGTTGGAGCGTTAGATAGCGGATCACTTGATACTAAAGCGAACCCGTTTCAAGGACCGTGATGTAAATCAAAGGAACAAGAACCCATTGCTCAGGATACGATTAATTAATCCTCTCAGTGGCAAGTGCTTTTGCTCGGCTGTGAATCGTATTCAAATGACGGACGAGCAGTCAAGCAGAAACGCTATAATCGACGCTTCTAGATACAAAAGGTTAAGAGTCTTCACTGCGTCTTTCCAACTAGCTCTGAGCACCCAGTAACAGGTTTCTTGATTAAAACAAACATCGTTCTTATCAATTTCCCATTAAATACTCGCTTCACCTTCTTCAACAAATGAAACAATATTTCTCTTTTAAATCCACAATTGCTCAACAATTATAAAATTATCACTTCATAAAACTAATATAAGAAAAATAAACATCTAAAGAAGAATCTAAAGTAAAGTGAATTTACTAGATTTCTACTGATTCAAACTTAGAGAGTATTTCTGATTGAGTTTGTAATTTGAAACAAATTTTGTAAAAGGAAACAAATTTTGTAAAAGGAACCAAATTTTGTAAAAGGAAATAAATTTTGTGAAAGGAAACAAATTTTGTAAAAGGAAACAAATTTTGTAAAAGGAAACAAATTTTTTCTTAAAAAATAAATAATTATTTGTAAAATTATAAAAATAAAATAAAAATAAAATTCTTTTTATAAAATTAATTTCTTATTCATATTTTTTATACCTTTTCATATTTCTACTCATATTTGTGTGCATTTATTTCAACAGTTTCGATAAAAACATTAAATACGGAAAAAGATGAGATAAAACTTGTCGATGCAAGGTTGTTGCAAATAAAAAAAGTAATAAATAAAATGTTAAGAGAGAGAGAAGGCTAAACACGTGACATGGATTGTCCATCCTCGACTTCTCTTACGACTCGGTCATCTAGAATAAGGTATATAATTTTCTGCCAGTAGAAAATCTTACCGACAGGAGATTTATTTTATGTCGTTCATTTTTCGTACAAAACACTCTTACTCGCCGCAGATGTGTTTCGACATTTTCACCATTATCTCGGTTCTTTGTTTCTGCCTCACTATTTTATCGCTTATCCTATTTTTTATCTCCTGCCTGTTTCCAATTCTCTTAATCTGTCAAGTTTCTCTACCTATCCAGTTCCAGTTCGACTGTCTATTTGTCACTGTTTCGCTTTTCTTGAAAAATAAAGTCTATCCTCTAAATCTTGTAAAAATTGTCAATTAAATGATTGACAATTTAATTTGTATTTTTCTTAAAAACACATTTTTCACCTATTTTCCCTAGAATATAGTTTTGCAGAGAAAACCATTTTCCACCTATTTTCCCTAGATTGTAGTTTTGTGAAGAAAACTGACTAAAACTAAGTAAGGTAATATTTTAAACTTACCAACACCACGAGGCAGATACGTAAATTGTGTACTGACCTGCAACAAAAGAAAAACGCAATTAATAAAGATTTTATCGCTTTGTGGAAATAATTTTTCATTCATCAAGATACTCATTTTATACTCAAATGTATTTAAATGCGAAATTTAATGAATACAATAAAGAGTATTTTGCAAAATTTCAATGGCGTCAGTTTCTCTCTGGGAAATTTAATCAAATTTAATTTAAAAGCTTCTTTAATTAAAGTCTGATGTGTAAACTAGAGGTTGGAATACGGAGAATAGGATAATATTTATTCAGGATTGATTATGCAGTTTGCAGCTTGGAAAACAATGTTATGGTAATCTGTCTGGAGATTAGTGATTTCTGGTATATAGAATTGACAAAACATGATTTACAGTTGGTGAAAATTAAAAGGCCTAATTGTCAAATGAGCAAAGTAGTTAATATTGAATAACTCGGTTCGTTTTAGTATTTAGCGTAAATTATTAAAGCGCTCTCTTGTCCTCCGACGCCTCCTCCTCTTCCTCCTACCGGTCTTTGACCGTGTCCACGTGCATAACAAGGATCGTTGTAAAGGGTGGTGAAAGTCTGCTCACCAGTTACCTCGTATACAACCACAGTCTACAACTGCACACTCCACAAAGCGTACACAGTGCCACGCGCAACCAATACGGTTTCTCTCGAGTAGAGAGCTCGCGTCGTGTGGGAGAGCGAAATCAATACACCGATGTGTGAGACAGAGGGTGGGATAATGCAATGGCTTGTCAAGCGAATCGTGCACATATACATAAAAAACACCTATCACAAGTAAAGTACAAACCGAGATCATCCCAAAGAGCGGAAGCTGCCAATACTAAGTGAAAAATTAAGTAAGTAGAGGAGAAAAATGAAAAAGTAGATCAAAATCGAAAGGGAGAGCTGGAAAATGAAAGAAACAAAAAGAGGAAGCAAGAAGAGAATATGAAAAGGTGGACGAGGAAAATGAGAGAAGTAGAGGAAAAACAGATAGGGAGAATTAAAAAAGAGAGAAGAAAAAAAGCAGAGAAAAAAAAACAGAGAGAACAAGTAAAACAGAGAACAAGTAAAACAGAGAAGAAGAAAAACAGAGAGAACAAGTAAAACAGAGAAGAAATAAAACAGAGAGAACACGTAAAACAGAGAAGGAATAAAACAGCGAAAAAGGAAAACAAAGAAATAAAAAGGGGTAAATAGGAGAGAGAAAAACGTGCAAAGAGAAGGAAAGATAAAATGAAAAAGAAAGATAAAATGAAAAAGAAAGAGAAAAAATGCGAGAAAGGGTACAGAGGACAGAAATATTTGAGAGAACGTCAACAGTTTTTAATGAAAGCCTGCAGACAATGTTCCATCATTTTACTTTACTTTTTGTTGGCGCATATAATTTCATTAGCCAATTACCAGAAACCGGAGGTAAAATGTAATTGTTGTTTATGAAAGAATTTGCAATATTAACATATTTTTACGCACAGAATACTCTGTCCTGAACTATTAATTGCAGAATTAATTAACAAATATTCTCAAACATCTTAAATAAATTTTATTACAAATGATTTACATTGATGAATAATTTACATACACACAAATACAATCGATACACTCACACAGGAAAAACAAAATGTTAAATTTCAAGATGAACTTGAATTTTTACAGGCATGTAGAATTCCAATTTATCTTGAAATTTAACAGATGATTGAAAAAGAACATTTTGTTTTTTCTGTGCAAATACAATCGATACAATCACAGAATATCATCTAGAAATAATTGTTACCACCTTCAAAGTAATCTTCAACCCTCTTGCATTACACAGAAAAAACAAAATCTTATTTTTTAACTCAGAAAAAACAAAATCTTATTTTTCAACACAGAAAAAACAAAATCTTATTTTTCAAGGCATCATCTGTTAAATTCCAAAAGACAAATTGAATTTCTACACATGCTTTTTACAGACTGTAAGACACGCCTGTAAAAATCCAAATTCATCTTGAAATTTAACAATTTGATTTTCCCGTGTTTATAAAAACCTGTGTGTGTTTTTCCTGTGTAAAAAACAAACCTAAAAAATACTCACGTACATATTCGCTACATCTAAATGTACATACGATATATTCTAAAATAGATACACAAGCTTGCGATAAATCTACAATCGAATCCGATAAATTTACACACGAATCTTATCAATTTAAATATTCCAACGCGAATTTTGAGATAAGTATAAACGAGAATGTTTTTTCCATATTTGTGTCGTAAAGTTCAATCTTTTCAGGATTTACTGCTCAGGAAACATTTAGGCAATAAGAATTGAAAAATATTTGGAGTATAAATAATAAAAGTAAATAACCTGCTCAAAATTTCAAAAGAAGGGAAACTCGCTGACGTTTTGCATTCTACAAGAGTAGAAGAGGGTGAAGAAGGAAAATAGAGCTAAGGGTAAAAGCAGAAGGACCGGGGTTGCCCCTTTTTGAATCTCGCTACTTCTTTATATTCACCCTGGGGGCCCTCGATCGAGAGGCTGAATAATACATAAAGGTCAATACACTCAATTCGGCCCTTTAGACCGCAAACCCAAAATTTAAAACGATTCAAACTACGTAATACTTTTCAATGCGAAAGCAGTGAGTGCTAGAACGCATATTTATCGACACTTCATATTTTTTAAGAACCAACCACGAATGTCAAAAAAATTGAAAATTTTGCAATTTTAAGAACATTTTCTTGATTTTTTTCAACAAATTTCATTCAATTCTCTAGTTTTGAAAAAAAGTTTCAAATAATGCAAATTTTAATTTTTAACCATTTTTATAGATTCAAATTAGATAATTGAATTATAAAATATTAAGTAGGGAAATATTATTTATAATAAAAATATGGTAAAGGAATTCAATACGAATTCATTACTTTCATTGTAAATAAATGCAATTTCAGTCATTTCAATATTGGTCAAATTCTGTGAAATAGATAATCAATGAACACCATGGACCATTTAATGTATTAATTAATACGTGCATATAATAGAAAGGTATATTTAGTCACTGTAAAAGCTCATTATGCAATTAATGATACTCTCGAACAATTGATGTAATCTACTTTGTTGCGATATATTCGAATATAATTGAAAAAAGATAACGGGTAACAAAAATAGCAAATAATATTGATAAACATAAACAAACATTGATAAACATTGTTGATGAAATGATTAATTGTTGTTTCTAATTGTTTCTGTTTCTTAGCCATAAAGGATATAACATCAATAAATCATAATTCGTATTTGATATATATATTGAAAATTTATATATTGAAAATATAAAATATAAAATATAAATATATATTGAAAAAGTTAAATTAAGATTGATAAAAATAATAACGTAACAAAATAAATTACCTTTTATAATTAAGGAACAAAGAACACAAACGAATAATTACAAAAAGGCCAAAATACACCAACTTTGAAGAAGGGAAATCATTTTTTAAAATGAAAAAAAAACGAATTGAATAAATGCAATTTTACTAGTAGTGCGAGCTACAAAGTAGAGTCGAACAAACATTGTATTTGTATAAAAATACTGTCGAGACTCACAATGTAAATCAAGATGACAAGAGCATAATACAGAAATTTTATGTGCTAATTTGCAATTCTTATTTAACCTGTGAGTTTACTGTTGAGATCGTTTTAGAGACTTTTATAGTCATCGTTAAAAGCATTTAAACAAAGGTGAAAGGTTGTTTTTTAAAAAAATAGACTTACAAATTCTTGCCTTTACAGAAACGCGTAATTAACATTTTTTCTCAAATATTCTCCAATAAAAGGAAAAAAACCGCCTTTATTGGTAAACATTTCAATCAATATTCAAACATGTTCGTTTTATTTTTCATTTTAAGATAAATTCTCATAAAAACTTGAATTTTACTTGAATTCTTGATGATTTATTTCATCTCTTAATCAAGATTCGTTAAAAATTTTGTAGGTATGTATTATAAAATGTATAAATGTGTTTAAAATTGAAAGAGTTCTTTGTAAGGAAGAAACTACTCATGTCATCTTAATCAAATTGACATTGCGATTCAAAAGAGATAAAACAAGCGATTAAATTAATATTCTAGCTCTCGCGTTGAATGATAATAATAATCAACAAACTTTACGCACGTTCCTAAGCAACTATCGATACTGATAGCAGTAATGAGTGCACATAGGAGAAGAATATTAAACAAGAAAACACACATTTCTATATTACGCGAAATTTGCCTTTTCATATGAAAAAACGACTTTAATTTAATAAAAAAGATTTTCTACAAAAAGATAATCATTTATTAAAGATTAATTTTATACAATCATCAAATACAAACTTTTATTTCATTTCTACCTGAATTTTATTTATCTTTATTTCACTTGTTATGGATTTTATTGATTTTTTATAAATTATTAATTTAGTAACCAGAAAATATTAAATAAATAATATTAAGAATGGCTTGATCTTTATAAATGATTAAAAATGGCTTGATCTTTATAAATGATTAAAAATTAGTAATAAATTCGAAAATAATTAAAGAAATTGAAAAAGAAGAATTAAAAAAGAAATAAAACCAGTAACGCAAAGAAGATATAAAAATAAATATTAAACTACAGCTAAAAATAAAATAATATAAAAATAAATGGATTGAAATACATAATATTTTTGCGCAACGTTATCAATGAACCTGAATGAGCCATTTACAAAGCAAAAGTTCCATCAACTGTATTTATTAATAACTCCTTTCAATTTGTTATATGGACATTACCTAACAGATTAATTCGTTTGCAGATGAACGTCAAGTTAAACGAAATAGAGGATTACTTTGACCTTTTGGCAAATTTCACTGAAAGAGTAAATCAATATGCGTTGAGCCAACCTGTGTTGCTTTATCTGCCAACTGAAATTTACGAGTTGAACAACATTTTACCTGAAAGGGATTAAAAACCATCACGATGTCACAGACCCAACACCAATCGGTGTTCATCAGTTTAAGCAGCACAAAATTCAACATCAACGTCAAACCTGACGCTCTAATACCATACAAGTTTTTTTTTAAAAAAAACTCATTTTATCAAAGGCACACAAGAAAACGTGTAATGAGTTTCTACTCTAAAAAGGATAAAAAATGAAATAAAAATAAAAAAATGAAAATAATTTATTGTTCCGCTAATTCCTTCCTAAGGAATCATCCTTTCCGCTAATCTGCATTCCTTAGTGTCCAAAAAACACAAATTTCGTTAGAAAAACATTCCATGCGTTTAATTTTGAGAAACAATTTTTCACACTGGCAGTTGATTATTTCAATTACTTGAGTTGATAATGAAATTGGAAACTCTTGGTGCACTTTGTTAATGAATGCAGGAGGCAAACCTCGAGTAAACATTAATTTAACGAAAAGCAAGTCCCTGGAGCGATTGGTCGCTGATGAATTCGATAATTGTCGATAATTGTGAGTAATTATGGTAGATAAACTTGGGTAATGAGGATAATTTAGTTTTGACGAGAAAGTTGCTTGAGTATTGCAACTTATAAGATCTCGAAGGACCTTGGGTAAAGACACGCTTCGTCGGATTCAAAGACGCCTTCCAGAAGAGATCTAACGACCTAGCCTAGCCTATAATCTAGCCAATAGACGTTCAATATATGCTCATATTCAACGATTGGTTCCTGTGCGGTGCACCTATACTTTGTATCCTAGCGTATTCGAATCACCAAAGAATAAAGATCACGGGAACAAAGCTTCGAATAGAAATGACTATTTTTTTTAAATTATTTTTTTGGATGAATAATTATTTTTTTAATTAGTTAGGTATATATAAAATTATCCACTTAGAAACACTACTAAAAAAAATAAGTGCTACTTTAACAATAAAATCGTGTTAAAACAATACGAAATAAATAAAAACTCAGTGAGATGAGAGCGCCATTGTCTATGTACTTTAGCATTGGTTCAAAATAACACAAAACGGATCTAAACCAATTTTTTTGTGCAAAAATAAGTCTAGACTAGGCCACGACAGTACCACGAAACTTTTCTGATAGGAAGATAGTATAAATTTTGCGCACGTGCACATTTAATTACGAATTACGCAACTGTAAAAGAATTAAACGCATACATGTATGTATGTATGTATGTATGTATTTATGCATTTATGTATGTATGTATGTATGTATGTATTTATGCATTTATGTATGTATGTATGTATGTATGTATGTATGTATATATGTATGTATGTATATATGTATGTATGTGTGTATACATGTATGTATCCACTTATGCATGCATGCATATGTGTACATGTATGTACGTATCTAAAAGGGTAAGTATCTCGTATGTAATACGCTCAAACGACCTACAAATTACGGATTTACGGGCTTCGCTTTCCGCTTTAGTTTAACCAAAGGATTAATCTCTTGAAACGGATCATCGGAAGAATTCCGACTCAATCGAAAGCGAATCCCTATCCTCTTTTGTCTCAATTATTAACGCTACCAACACAAATTATTCATATTTATATTTCATAAAAAAATATAAAATTTCATAATAAAATATAAACATTAAAATATAAAATTTCATATTTATATTTCATAATAAAATGTAAAAATTAAAATATAAAATTTCATATTTATATTTCATAATAAAATGTAAAAATTAAAATATAAAATTCCATATTTATATATTTAATAACAAAAGTTTGATTAAATTTTGTATTTCTAATAAAAATAGTTGCCCTGATTATTTTAACCACGAAATAAATAAAATTTGCAACATTCTAAATTATATTTAAAAAGAAAAAATTATTTTCTCTACAAAATGTTTTTACAAATTCTCTACAAACAAAAATCATAAAAAAGAACTATATTTAAATAAATATGTCACAATTCTATCACATATTGATGTTTTTTTTATCATCACTTTTAAACATTCACTGTAAAAGTATAACTCTTTGCAAGCAATTTCTTATCAACAAAAACGGAAAAAATTGTTTACCACGAAGTGTAAAAAGATTTATTTATCGATTATTTGTCAAATTCTTCGAAAGTCGGATGAAATTGGTTGTAGATTGCAAATTTATAGAACAAATAACAATAAGTTGAAAAATCTCTCGGGAAATCTCCACAGGAAAAACAAAATGTTAAATTTCAAGATGAACTTGAATTTTTATTAGCATATGCCTGTAGAATTCCAATTTATCTTGGAATTTAACAGATGATGCATTGAAAAAGAACATTTTGTTTTTTCTGTGATTAGAAATAAGAAATTGACACATGTGAATTATAAATTAACAATGAAATTGTAACATGTGAATTATAAATTAACAATGAAATTGTAACATGTGAATTATAAATTAGCAATAAAATTGTAACATGTGAATTATAAATTAACAATGAAATTGTAACATGTGAATTATAAATTAACAATGAAATTGTAACACGAAAAACAAAGACTTCCTGAAACTTTGACTATGAACAAAATTTGCAACAATTGATTGACATTTGTCAAAAAGTTGAATATTGACATAAAAAAGAAAAATAAAGAATACACGGGGAAAAAACAAAACGTTCTTTTTCAATGCATCACCTGTTAAATTACAAGGTAAGTTGGAATTCTACAGGCATACGACTGTAAAAATTCAAGTTTATCTTGAAATTTAACATTTAGTTTTTCCTGTGCAGAGATAATTTTGAAAAGCAAAAAGAACATAAATATGATGCATACAAAAATGCATAGTTGAAATTTAAAAAAAAGTCTGAAAAATTATTTACAACTTTTTTCTTGAACTGAATCTAAATTGATCTAAAGTAGTACACATGTCACTCACGAAAAAGTATCGCAATTCGTTGCGTAATATCCACACCAGCGTCATTCTATCATCGTCGATTGACGCAAATTTTGGTCAGACTGATAAAGTTTTTTAACACAAGAAACAAATTTAACACACTTAATTTTAACACACTTGAACAAATTTAAAGTTTACATTTTTGTAAATGATTTATTTACATAAATTTAAACTTCTAAAAAATTTTATCAATTTACAATTTACAATTTTTGTCAATTTACAAAAAAGTAAACTTTAAATTTGTTCTTATTAAAAATAAATCAACTTCAAAAGTCCGAAAATTGAAAAATGCCACGAATTCAGTCACTCTAAAGTTTCTTCTCTAAAGTATGTACATTTAAATTAAAATAAAATTTAATTTTTACGCAACACACGTATATATATTTAAAAGTGAAGCAAACGTTTAGTTTATGATTTCATTAAGGAAGTTTTGTTGCTGTGATCATTAAAACCGTTACAAGGTTAGAAGTATGTGTAAAACATTATGCGATGTAATTTAGAATTTTAACGACCTTATACATTTTGCTTTTTCTAGTTTTTGTGTCCTCGTAAATACGAAACTGAGCGCTTAAGTTAACGGACCGTTGCTACAAACGGATTCAAAGTCCCGTTTATTATATTGTTATTTGCATAATTTAAGTAAATATGTAATTTGAATTTAGTTGGTTGGTATTTAGTTTATTTAATTCCTCGTCTAAGGCAACAATTAAGCAGCACAATCAATTTGTGTAAGTTTAAAAGGGGGAAAAAAAAGAGAAAACGAATAAAGTACGTCTTTCTTGATTCTACTATAATTAGTTCTGTTTGACGAATGAGTGATTTTAGGGAAAGAGTTAACTAATGGTTTGACAACTGTGACCTACTATGAAACTGAAATATCCACACAAACACACAAGCGAACGTTGACTCACACGAACCTTTCATGTAAAAGTACGATTATATCCACCGGAAGGACAACGTGAGTGAGTGAAGAAGACTGAAAGCACCGGAAAGAGAGTAGAAGCTATAGGGATTGAAAAAATTTAAAAAAAGATTGAAGGACAGCTAAAAAATCGAAGAAATAAATGTCAATTGTACATTCAGATTCCAATCCAGTCTGATAAGTTTTTTTAAACCTACTGTATTTACTAATTATCATTGTTTTCAAAACTAAGCCATTCATTCAACTTCAATATAAATTTTAATTATTTAAACATATTTAACACATTTAATTATTTAAAATTTCAATCCAAGCTATAGTAAATAAAATAATTGAATTCAAAAATGTCAATTACATTTTACAGTAAAATACAGATTATCACAATTTTTAGAACGAAAATGTTTGTTTTAGTCACGAATAAATTTCAATGATAAATTAAATGCGAGATTTCAGGTAAAATATATTAAAAAATATAAAAAATGTAAGATATTTGAATTAGATTAGTGACGGAATAAAGAGTACGAAAGGAAATGTCAAGTTTAAAAGACTTTAATCTCGAATCTCGAAAATA
Source organism: Ganaspis sp. Gsp50 (assembly GCA_011057455.1). Lineage (NCBI taxonomy): Eukaryota > Metazoa > Arthropoda > Insecta > Hymenoptera > Figitidae > Ganaspis > Ganaspis sp. Gsp50. Next base: position 14,520 of record WNHD01002289.1, read on the forward strand.
AGATTTGGTTCTTGTGATTTCTGATTCGTAGCAAGATTACCTCAGTACCGAGAATCGACAGAATTACAGACAGGAAATTTTCTACATATCCTTAAAATATTCAATAGCTAGCAACTATCAACAATTCAGTAGAATAAATTTCAACCTTTTTACTTCCTACGACGCAGCAAGTTTCAGTTTACGTGTCATCAGTTACCTAAATCTAGTCACACTATAGAGCATCATTTCTCATTTATAATTTGTCATTGTCAATCTGATATTTGTCAATATTTATTACTGTCGTTTACAAACAGAAATGTAGAAAATTTTCAAATTTGATATAGAAGGAAACAAAAAAACTTAGAAAATAACTAAATTTCACGTGATCGATAACAGGAATTAATATTCTACATACATTATCGAAATAGCGCGCAATTAGTTGAGATTATGTAAAAATAGATAAGCTTTATATTTACCGAAAAGAAAGTACACTGAAATTTGAATATTGAACAAATACGTCAAAAAATGTGCTTCCACGGCAAAGGTAAAATGATTCAAAATTAAATTCCTTTTGGTTACCAACAATAATAATCTCATCAATAAAAAATAAATAGAAATACAAAATAAATAGAAATAAAAAAATAATATAATAAAGTAATAAAAAAAATCAAGTTGAAGTTCACGTTTTTGATCAACGATTTAAACTAAAAATATTTTTCTATTTTTTCTTTCCAATTTTTATCTCAAAAGATTTGAAATGTATTTTATTTAACAAATTTTGTTAAAAATATTGTAGGCAATAATTTGTATAACATTCCACTTGGTGACATTAATTTTTTTAATCACTGAGAGAAAAGAATTCCTGGAACAAGAATAAAAATATACTTACAACTTATTCTTGTTTCAAGAATATTTTCGATTCGTTATAAGAATTTTTATGCCATTCAAGAATACATATTCTAGGTCCGAATCTAAGAATAAAGTAGATTAGATCCAATGCATTTTTGCATTGAACCAAGAAAACTTTTTTCTCAGTGATCGTTGACAAAACGTGGACTTCAACTAGGTTAATAAAATGATAAAAATAGTAAAATAAAATAATAATACAAATAAATAATCTAGAATAATAAGATAATAATATGTTAAATTACAAGATGATATTGAATTTTTACAAGCATATGTTTGTAGAAATCCAATTTGTCTTGGAATTTAACAAGAGATGCATTGAAAAATAACATTTTGTTCTTTCTGTGAATGTTTGCGAAAAATATTTTAATTGATTGTAATTTGGATCGAGAGCAATAAACAATTTCTAAATAATCAGACCACTTGTTGAGACAATCTTATTAACCCATTCACGAATTCAGCAAATATTTTAATTAATAATCGGGGAGATTATTCAGACTACATATGATTTGAATACTAATTCGTGGAATAACATAAATTAATCAATATCCACTGGTTCTGCATAAAAACGACAATGCATATTTTATGAAAAATAAACTTATACCGCGAATAAAATATAATTATAATTCCATTCATTAAACTCTCTCTTTACAACGTTTTTATCTGCAAGTAGTACCTGTTGCTTTATTTTAATAAAACTTTTATTAATTTATCACTTTAATGTCTGTTTATTAAACTCGCACATTAATCTTTTATTTACCGTGATAAACTTTTTTCAGCTTTTTTGCTTTTCGTTAAATAATAAAAAGAAATAGTTTTTAAAACTCTTTTCAAAGAAAAAACAAAAATCCCGAGAAGAGACAGGAAAATATTTATTTAACTTTTGACTCGTTTGAAAATGACTGCAATGTCGTTTTTACAAAACGAGTAATTCATTTCGTAAATTATTTTTGCTTTTAGTCGGTATTATCACAGCTGTAGTGTAGTAACAAGTAGTGAGATACGTCGACTCGTAAACATTGATTTTCAATGCACTTTCCTTCAGTGGTGTTTTACGCCGTTCGGCAATTCTCTTCCGTTTCAAATGCCACGAGATTGCTAGTGATTTTATCTATCGACAGGGTAGTGTATCTTGAGTAAACGATAAATCTCGAAAGGCTTATAGAAATAGAGAGAGAACGAGAGAGAGAGAGAGAGAGAGAGAGAGAGTAAAGACGAAAAGGAGATATTAAAAGAGAGATGAAGAGAAAAAACACAAGATATATGTAGAGATAGAAGAGATGGGTTTTACGAGCAATGTGAGAGGTCCGATCTCCTTCAAACCGAAACCGGCTTCAACTTAACCAGGGGTTGCTTCCGATGCTTTGTGGACAGCTGCCGTTGCCCTCCTCCCTCATCTCTTCACACTTCCGATTTTCAACGCTGCCCTCGACATCGTTTCCCCACGCATTACGCCCTTACGGATTCTATGGACTTATCGGAACAACGACTTGTAAGCTAGGGGTATCCATAAAATTAATTGAGATTCATTTATCCCTACATTGATGGGGCAATTTTCTCAAATAATGATAATGAAATAGAGGGCTATTCAGAAAACGCAAAGAATTGTATTATCTAAGCCAGTTGCATGTGTAGATACTGTCAAACAAATGTTATTTCGGATTAACAGCTATGCGTATAATCATAATTATGCTCTCTAAATCCCAATTATTAATTCTCTACTAAATCAATAGCGAAAAGTCGTTTACCCATTGAAATACTAATCTTGGTAAATAGTAACCATTTACTCATTTTTAGTAATTAAAACACTACTATTTGTTAGTAGAGAACCACTACTTGTTAGTAGAAAATGACTAATATAATTAGTCAATTTCTATTAATTGAAATAATGAACTTTGGTTTTATTTCAATTCGTAATATAATTGACTAATTAAATGAGTAGTTTTCTACTAAAAATAATAGTTCTTCATTGAAAGTAAAAAACTACTAATTTAATTAGTCAGTTATTACAAATTGAAATAGTCAATATTCGCTATTTCAATTAGTAGAAACTAATTAAATTATTAGTTTTGTATTAACAAATAGTAGTCTTTTTTACTAACAAATAGTAGTTTTTTACCAAAAATAGTAATCTTTTACTAATAATTAGTAAATAAACATGGGAAATTTAACTTTTAATTTAAATTTAAATAAAAAAAGTGATCGTTAAATTTCCCATGTTTATTTAAATATCAACCGAGTGATTGAATCGACTATTCTTGAATAATTAGTAAATATTTTCTATTTCAATCGGTAATCGAATTTTCACTATTAAATAGGTAGAAAAATTACTAATTCAGATTTAAAGAGTATGATCATCTTGCATGTAAAAAGCAAGAACAAAATCTGAGAACAAAAACCTCTATAAAAAATCCTACACAAAAGTGCACAATACTCGTCTCGATACTCGTTTTTGTAGTGAAAACAGTTTTTCTCTGGAGTGTATAATTTGTAAACTATGCGACAGGTTCGTTATCATTAGTTAGCGAAAAGAGTAGGAGTAAGAGGCAAACAGGTGTTTATAGCTATGAAACCGAACGATTCGCAACGAATAAGAATAATTAAAGTCAGCATTTTTTATTATAACTAGCAAAACTTTGTCCCTTAACATTTAAATTAAAGAAAATCATAGAAATTAAAGAAAATCGTAGAAATTAAAAAAATTAAAGAAATGAAATAAAATTAAAGAAATTAAAGAAAATCAACTAAAAAGAATAAACAAATTTGAAATGATGATTTTGGCAATTCTTTTCTCGTAAATTATAACTCATTCAGAAAAATTCAAAAGGATGTCTAGCATTGTGAAACTGTATATTATATTTGTTTAATGCACAAACACAGAATAAAAGGTGAAAATGGTAAGTGGTAATAAAAAAATTCGAACGCTTAAAGCTACAAACACGTAATATTTAAAATCAATATTTGTGAAAGGAGAAACTGGTATATGTGAAAATTTTTAGTTTCCGGTGAAGCAGATGCTATCAGTTTACGTGTATATTTTATTTCACCGAAACAATTTTTTGATCAAACATTGAAAAGAAGCTTTTACGATTTGAAGAAATTCTGGCCATTAAGATTCATATCCAGTTCTACAAATCGATATTGAAAAAAAAACACTTTTGATCAAGAAAAAAGAAAATTCGTTCCATTAAAAAAAAAAGTAGCTTTTCAACTTGATTACACACAAGCAAGCAGAAATTCAATTAAACACATTTAATTACACAAAGCTCATAAAAAACCATGATAATTTTTATTTTCATTCTGATATTTTCCTTGGGTCATTTGTTCAATAAGCAAAAACGGAATAATAAAATAAGAAATAAATGAATCACTTCCTTGATCGAAAACTTTTTTTTTCAGTCTGTTTAAAGAAAAAGCAGTGAAAATAGCAGTCTTACCTTAACAGGAGCACGAAAGAGCGAAGCGGTAGCAGCGTGCGAATCGGCATGATGACCATGATTGTGGCCATGATGATGATGGCCATGCCGGGCGTCAGGAGCACCTCCAGCTGCCGCTTGTTCCGCCTGGACCGACATCGCCGCGCGGGCTTGTCGTTCCCGCTCACGTTGCCGGTCCCGTTCCACACTGAAACACAAAAAATCTTAAATAAATTTTAACATCAATCTTCTAAATCTTCACCAATCTTCTAAAACAATTTTACTTGTGCCAACGCCTTTCAATTGTCTTGTATTGAATTAAAATAAACAAGCAAACGAACAATAGTTACAACAACCAGAATTAGTTAACCTATAGGTTACAACTAGACTTTTTGTTAAGTTAACCAAAATTCAAGTTGATTTAACCAAGATAAAATAGTAAGGGCATATTTAACATTCCTCTCTGTTTCAGTTATATATTATTTCAGTGTACCATTTTTACTCCAAATACTAAAAAAATACTAACAAAAAAAGAAGTTTCCCTTAATTTTGGTTATCACTAGAAATAATGAGTGCTACTTTATTAATCATATTTTGTTTAACCCTAAATTGGTGTTAAAATAATACGAAACAAATATAATCCAGTGAGAGGGCGCCTATGTACTTTAGCACTGGTTAAAAATAACTCGAAACGAATTTGAATCAATTTTTTTCTGTGTAGAAAGGGCCAGGTGAATACGGGTAATTCTAATTAAAGTCAGCTACGGACGCAACTTAGGAGGAATAAATGGGAACTTATGGAGAAGAATTGGGGGGTATTAGATACGTAAAAACCCGAAAAGGGTATACCTGGAGGAACCAAAAAATAAAATAAATAAAAATACTAACAAAAAAAGAAATTAAGAATAAAATAAGAAAAAAAGAAACACAAAATACTGACAGAAAACTGATAAACAATTGTTAAATGAACATGTTACAAAAGTGAGTTTCCCTATGATTCGACTTGCATTAAAGAACCATGAACACCGTTATTATGTTGGGCATTTAGTAACTGAAATCTTCATTCAGAGTTTTGATGCTTTGAATTTACGATTGCATCCTTAGTAAAGTAGAATTTATTGAGCATTATGTTGGGGAAGAAAAATAGTAAACGGAATAATTTCATGTTTGGTTGCGTGCTGCAACTCTCAGTAAAGCTCATAAAATTGAGGAATAATATTGCTTCACAGTTGATAGCTGTTATAGTAAAATTATTGTACAGAAAGTAAAATGCAAGATTGTCGCGTGACTTGGTAAAGAGAGATTATTTCTGCTACATTTCGATGGCAGTTATCTCGCAGATAATAAATATTTTATGCCTGTAGTATTCAAAAATATATTATAAAATGTAATAATACACAACAAGCGGAAACCACTTAATTGCGGTGATCCACTTTGATACCAACTTCACGTTTCATTCCAAAGTACCGGCTTTCGTAAAACTTACAATTTTGTTAATGAATAAAAATAATTATGGTCAAATGTTCGCACTATGAAAATAAAATTTTGATTCAATCCAATTATTTCATTATTAGTTAATTATTAATTAGTATTAATAGTATTAGTTAATCATTAATTAGTATTAATAGTATTAGTTAATTATTAATTAGTATTAATAGTATTAGTTAATTATTAATTAGTATTAATATTATTAGTTAATTATTAATTAGTATTATAATAGTATTAGTTAATTATTAATTAGTATTAATAGTATTAGTTAATTATTAATTAGTATTATAATAGTATTAGTTAATTATTAATTAGTATTAATAGTATTAGTTAGTTCATTATTTCAATTAGGAAAAAACTACCAATTTAATTAGTAATTAGTAAAATTTATTAATTTTGTATTTTATTTTCAAATTTTCCGAGAATTTTTGACGTCAAACAATTTTTCAAACATTATTTTATTTTATTAACTACATTCATATTTATATAGAGTTGGGAGCCAAATTTGAATTGATATTTAACAGATCGAGAGTTGAAATAATATGAAAATTGATTCTGCTGATGCACTGGAAAGGGTTTTTGTTTTTTTTATCGATAAGACACCAGCCATTACACTGGTCGCTGTTACAATGCAGATGTATAGAATATAGTAGGATTTTGTTTTCCCTTCGTGCAGGAAATCGTCGAGTTGTTTCGACCTCGGTTTCAACTCAACGTGTAATTCGAGAACTGGCGAGTGTGTTAGAGTACAATTTATGAAGGAGGAGGTGTGCGGCTTTTGTCGTCTGTAATATACATTCTACGTAGTCGCGCGGCCAATGCTCCCCTATGTACATGTACGAGTAATCCCAGCGAATAGTGATATTGAACCTTAAGTGCAATTGCATCTAGAAACTTGGGCAAAATATTCCTTGAAACGGGAGAATTGCTTTTATAAAAGTCCTCGCATCCCTCCAAGAAAACCGATCAATAGCAGATTATGTCTTGCATTTCCAAATGAAACGACTCAACTTTTATTCATCAATGTGTGGCACCTGCACAAATGCTAAGAAAACAACGCGAACATAATTTCTAACAAACTTAAAATCGCCTGTTCAATTCAAAAACAACAGAATTGATAAAAATGTCACATATTTTAAATTCTCTAAAAGTAAATCACAGTTTTATTGAAAGTATCAAATTGACCACAAAAATTTCAATTTGATATTTTTAAGTAAACTGTGCAGCTATTCTGCTAACAATAATAATTATCAACAATAATGATTACAATTAATGATAATTTATAATTCATATCCAAAATATTGAATGATGTTTAGAAAATAAATCAAAAGAGGAAAGAAAGTGATTTTTAAAGGGTCAATAATAATTTTCGGTGTTAATATGTCTGTTGATCGATGAGCTTGATTGAGAGATACTCGAGACTTTATCAGTGCCTGATTTATGGTGCATGGCATTACGATGCGCATTGTCCTACGGGCAATCAGAGCTTTGCGCGTTCAGTGCGTGCACGACGAGCGTAAACATATGCCATTGCCAGCTGCGTGATTGTTTTGCATACATGTACATGTGTGCGCGCACATTTTCATTCAATTGCATCCACTTTGTGTGTTTATGTACGCAGCTTAATTATGCAAAGTCTTTCATCTTTCCATCGTTTAATTGCACCACACAGCGCCAATTCTCGCATCAACGCGAATCGCTTTACCGCAACCTAAATTAATTCCTACTTAAGTGAATATCAAAACTTGCAATCATACAACTCTTGTCGGATCAAACAATTCCAAAATCGCAAAGAAAATCACCTCCACATTGAAGATTTTGCAATATCAATGATCGCATAAGTGTAATTTAAGTGAAATGAGCATAAATAGTTGAGTTGTTAGATAAAAAAGACTTCACTGCTCTCTAAAACTGAATCAGTGAAAAATGACAGATTTTCAGTGGCCCACTTCTCGCGATTTCAATCTGTGAATTTCGATTAGTAATCAGTTAAAACTGACTGAAATTTCAATCATTTTTCATTGATAGAGCAGTGAAAAAACAACTGAATATTTCAATACCACTTACTGGATTTTTTAGT
>WNHD01002290.1:0-15438 GCA_011057455.1 Ganaspis sp. Gsp50
CAGTTTTATATCGGCAAAATACTACTGCTAGAAATTAGCCGAATCTTGGCACAGTAACGGCCCGTTAATGGCTTTGCGTTTCACCTTATATATTCACTTATCATTAGTTTACAATATGGCTGTTTAGGTTCGTGGATGCGTCGATGGATTTGCAGTGCAAGGGTCCCGAGGTCAATTCCCGAGGTCGGTCGTTGGATTTTCTCTTTAAGATTTTAATTAATTACATATCGTATGTTTTGGTATACATCATTTCAAAAAGAAAAATTATAAAATTCAGTTAAATAATTAAAAAAAAAATTATTTTTTTAATCAGATCGGGCAATAAACCGTCAGCCAACTCTTGGCTGCCAGAATCGGTCCAGTAATGGTTGCCAGGACTCGGCCAATATTTGGCCGCCTAGTAAAGTTCGTGGTTAACACAGCGATATCGGCGCAATACTGGCAGCCGAATTTCGGCAATCACGACAATATCGAGCCAATGCTGGGCCGTGTTGACTTTCGCACTTGGGGCTATAGTCTTCTCATTTTTAAACGTTCTTAAATTTCTAACGGTTCACATTTTTTAGGGTTCGTATTTTAAATAAAAGTGGTAAGTGAGCAGAGATTTTCGAATATTTACGTTCGTTGTTATTACAACTGAAAATATGTCCTTTAAAAACAAATTTATTTCTAAATATTCAAGAAAACACAGGTAAGATCATTTTAGTATTTGAGTAATTGAAATTCAACCGATTGCTCAATATAGTTATTTAATTATTAAATAATTTTTTTAATTTGTAAATAAATAAAAAAATGTCTACAGTTGAATGATTTGTTATATTTTGCTTTCTCAAAGGAAGCATTGTAATCCTGAAGATTTTCGGTTTTCCAAAAATAGTCTAAATGGACTTATACTTTCATCTAAAAAGCTTAAATTCGAAGTTTAAAGTAAATGTCCAGATGTGTGTGTGTGTGTGTGTGTGTGTGTGTGTGTGTGTGTGTGAGTGTATGTTTGTATGTCACCCTTTCTTCTCGCCAGGATATCTCGAAAACTCTTTCACTGATTTCAATAAAATTTGGTGTACTTTTTATACTCGTGTATATGAAGATTTGTATGTAGGGATTTTCAGAAATTCTTATTCAAATTTTTTTACTCCATTTTTTCTTTAAGAAATCCGTTTTTTGTGGAGTTTTTATACGCATGAATGTCAAGATTTGTATGTAAGGATTTTTAGACTTTCTCATTCAAATTTTTATTAGAACACTTTTTCTTCAAAAAATACGTTTTTTGCATAAATTTTTTTCTCTTTTAAAAATTGAAGTAATTAATGAAAAAATGTCATTCCTTGCATTAAAAAGAATCAAATGACCTGTATAAAGTATATATTTGATCGAAATTGAAGAAGTAAATGACAATTTTCTAATATTTTTGACATTTGAAATCATATTCAATGATCTAACTTTTGAGATTTTCATTTTTTAATAACAGATCCTCTTGCAAAAATTGTCTACATTAAAAAACGAATCGATTGACGTATATAATGTTCATATTTTACCAAGAATTGATCAAGTGATTGACAATTTTTCATGATTTTTGACATTTAAAATATAATTAAGATTGATATAACTTTTAATATTTTGATTTTTTAATGTCAATTTCTCTTGAAAAAATTGTCTGCATTAAATTACGAATCAATTGATTTATATAAAGTACATATTTTGCCAAAAATTGATAGAGTAAATGACAATATTTGATTATTTTTGTAATTTAAAATTGGTAATTTCTTACCATAACTCGTAAATTTATCATTTTTTTATGGTAGCTCCTTCAAGAAAAATATTTATTAGTAAAAAGCGAATCGACTGACGTATATAAAATATTTATTTTAAGAGAAATTTATAGAAATATTGTATACTTCTGTTCTATTTTGGACATGTAAAATCCAAATTATAATAATTATTATAAATTTTAAAATTACAATTTTTTTAATAATAGTTTCTTCTGAAAAACTGTTCACGGTTTCTTTTTGCAAAAAAAATGTGTCTATGAGGGAGCAAAATGTTTATGAAATGAACATAATTTTCCATTTCTTCTTAAACATTGTAAAAAAATAAAACTATGGTACATTTGGTAGAACGGAAATTATTGTAATTTTAATGGTTAGTTTACAAATTTCGTTAACTAATAAATATTTTAAACTACTATTTAAGTTATTAATTAGTATTATACTCAATATATGTGAAATTTGAAGTTTCATTTCAGTCGATTAACATATATTCCGAAAAATCGGAAATCCTATCTGGACTCGTATCACAGTAAGTTGTTTCTGTAAATAGGAGAAAAGTGGTTGGAAACCACTGTCACTTCTCTCTCTACAATGACCTTGAAAGGTCATTTCATTTTTCTTTGACAGAAAATAATATTTTTAGTAATTAGAACTAATTTATTGAGCCATTTGTCAAATTAATGTTTAGTATATACAAGATCGTATCACTATTATCATTTTCTACTGGTTTCTAAAGGATTATGAATTTAATGAGTTGCCCATTTTTAATACTGTCAGTTTTACTTTGAATGCCTTCTTAATCATTATAAAATCTTAAAAATTATAAATCTCAACAACGACTTAGTAATTTATTGATGCTTCATTATATATTGCGTTAGAAACTCAACTATATAAATGATGTCACTAATTATTAATTTGTAAAATAATGTAACTTAATGCGACATTTTAATTGTAAAAATTAACTTATTTTAAATCTGTAATCGTCGACCACTTTTTTGAAATACAATTTTAAATATTGAGAAAAGGTCTTAAGTAGTCGATCTCCAACTTACAAAATGAAGTACAAACCCTGTGGGCACCGGGACGTCTTCAGGACGTCTTTTTATGTCCGAAGACATTCTGGGACATTGAGTATTATGGTCCAAAGACGTAATAAAGACTTACTTAAGACGTCCTTATTTTAGTTAAGACTTTGAATTTATATGACTTTACTAAAGCCTAGATATTCTAAACACTAAACTTATAAATAAAAATATCTACACTTCAAAGGATTAGAACCCGGACCCTTGAATCTGCAACCTGGCGCTTTGGCCCCTTGGTATCAACAACTTGAAAGAAATTTTTCGTATTGTCTTTATAAGTTACATCCTCCTCATATTTCACATGAATTTCTAAAAAATTTAAATATATACGAATAAATTGAATATTACACAATTCTAAATATTAGGATAAATAAATTTCTAATTATTTTGCCCAAAGTTTTTTTTTACTATATTGATAAAAAATATTCTAATTCCAATGTTCAAAAAGCGTCTTTTAGACATTGCATGTTACAAAAATTTTTTCTAAAATTCTCAACATTCAACTCATTATAAACCATAAAATCACAAAATGGTTGTGTAACGCGTTTAGAAGACTATAAAGGCGCTTAGTAACGAAATTTCTAATTACACTTTCGACAAAGAAATTACAATTCGAAATGGTAGAAAAAAATTTCCAAACTTATTTTTTTCATATACATATCAGAAACAGTTTTTAAAAGTGTTTAAACTACTTTAAAAGCGATTTTTAAACAAATTTTTTTATTTCACTTTTCTCAAAAAAAATTACAAGTCTAATGCATTGCATTTTAGTACCTTTTTTTTCTAAAAATACGATTATCTGATTCGTTTCTATCTAAAAAGTTGGAAAAGGGCTTTGAAAACTGTTTAAAATACTTTAAAGTGCTTTTTTATGCAAAGTTTCTGACTGCATTTTTGGCAAAAAAATTACAAGTCGAAAAGGTCGAAAAAAAAATTTTAACTGACTTTCTAATATTTCAGACACGGCTTTTTAAAGTGTTTAAAGTAGATACTTTAAAATTGTTTTTTAAACAAATTTTCTGATTTCACTTTTTTAAAAAAAAAAATATTAGTACCTCTTTTTCTAAAATTACGATTATCTGATTCGTTTCTATCCGACAAGTTGGAAAAAGGCTTTAAAAACTGTTTAAAATACATTAATGGGCTTCTTTTTACAAATTTTCTGACTTCATTTTTGGCAAAAAAAATACAAGTTGCAATTCTGAATTTTGACAATTCTATGGAATAAAGATTCGATATAATACAACAATTCTGTTATATGGCAATTTGAAAAATACAAATTCTGGTGTATGAAAACTCTATAAAATAAATTTTCGAAATTACAAATTTCTATGAAATAGTGATTCATAAAATAAAAAATTCGAGTAAATGAATATTCGGAAAATTAATTTTAGGTTAAATGACAATTCTGAAATTTACTTTTCTATTAAATTAATAATCGTATTAATAAAATTTCTATTAAATAGAAATTCTGAATTTGTAATTTATATTCAATAATAATTCGAATATAAATAATTCTTGTAAATAGAAATTCTGCAATTGAATATTCTCCAAAATGAGCTTTCGTTAATTAATAATTCATAGAAATACATATTCCAATAAATGCAAATTATGTTAATTAAAATTTCCATTTATTAAAAATTCTAAAAATTTAATTTTCTACTAAATGAAAAATCGGACTGACGGCATTTCTGTAATTAATAATTCCGATAAATACTTTTTCGGTATAATAACAAATCGCCTAAAATGCTATTCTACTAAATGAAATTGTAAGCTTTAAACATTCGAAATATGATTTTCGTAAAATTGAATATTCGAAATTTCGAATTTGAGAGCTATTCATGCGCCTCAAGTGTACTATTCAATCACATAAAATTATTTTGCTAAAAAATAGCAATAAATCGACACCTATTTATTATTATTTGAGGGGTACAACGGCGATCAAATTTTTGGTTACTGGTCACATGACTACTGACGTCATTTTCTCTCTCTCTCTCTCTCTCTCTAACTCTCTCAAAATAAACATATTCACGAACTGTAAAATATTGTATTTCATTAATGGAATATTAAATTATTTATTATTGAACAAATTTTCAAAAATATTAGCAAAGGATGTTTTTCGAATAATATAAAATTAAATACAATACTTTATAAAAATTAATAATAATATTATTTAAATAATATCTACAAATAGATAAAGTTTTAGGACCCATGTCACAAATTTTAGTGAAAGATTTGCCAGTAATTAACATCACTGTTTAAACTCTCGTGATTGGTCAGTTAAAGATGAAATCATCGATCAACAGGGGTTATTGAAACCGACCCTAAATCAGTTGTTTGCCAAACTAGACGTATAATATTGGTATTCAATGGACTTAAGAAATCATAAATATATTATGTATTCAGAATATTGTTTTCTTCAGAAAAGTGGGATTTTCCTCTTATGTTTAGAAAAATTGAATATGTTGCGGCATTAAATTTTGGGACCATATTATGTGGAAATAATGACCCAAGGGGCTAATTTAGTACTCTCAAGTTCAAAACAAAATTTATGATTTTTATAATTTCAACAGTATATGATTTTCTTGGAAATATTAAAATTACCAACAAAAATATTGTGATATATAGTTTATAACATGGTACTAATAATTTATTTATGTTTAATATTATGATGTAATGTTTAAATATACATGTAATTTTCGTTAAACTAATTTTGTTTGAGCAAATAATTGTTAACTTTGTTTAGTATTATTCTAATAATCAGAAACTTGTAATTATAAATTTACCTTTTTTCTAAACTGTTGTATGCATGACTCTAAATTTGAAAATAATTTAGTATTTAATGATAATTCTGACAATTAAAACTATATGTGACGTTCTCTATAGAAAAGGACCTTAGAAAGAAAAAATTGCAGGTTATGTTCGACGGTAGTATTAACGCAATTAAAGCTTTCTTTTTATATAATGTTCTACAAAAAATCAAAAGTATCTTTTCTTGACAAGTTTCTTTGTTGCAAGAAACACTCTGATTCTAAAAAATTAAAAAGTAATCGCTTTTAGCCTATCATCAAAAATAACTTACAATTCAACCAAAATTCGTGTAAAATTGTAATTAACTTATTATTCTGATAGAAGAATTTTTAACTAAAAGGATTTCAAACTTACAGTATTTATCGAATATTTAAGTTGTTACTTTTTGAGGTTATATATTATTATATACTTAAAGAAACACATGCGCAGTAGCCACAGAATTAAGACAGTCACATATGCGCAGGAGTCACTTATGATACTCGCGCATGCGCAGTTGTTGTGGATGCCAGTTACATATGCGCAGTAGCCATAAATGATTGGAAATATTTGGATTAAAATAACTAAATAAAATGACTAAATACAAAAATGACTAAATACAAAAAAATGACTAAACGCAAAAGAATTACTATTTTTGAAAATAAAACGTCTAGTGTCAGGAAAGTATGTTCACTTTATATTTTTGTGCATACATCAAAAATAAAATTAAAAAATTAATATAGTATAAAGGGCTGTTATCATTCTTTGTAAGAATGTACATTAATCACTAGCTAGTGGCACAAACATATAAGTATATAAGGTAGCCGGATTTAAAGTCAAGAACACGTTAGACCTAGATATTTTGCATTTCGTAATTTTGTCGCAGGGTAAGAGTAAACGATTTCATGATTCACTTCTTGACAATGCAGGCAAAACCGTGATCATTCCTAAGAGATAATTTAGACAGTATAACAAAATTGAATCACAAATATGTATTTTTTTTTAGATATGTAATTTATTAAGGTGTTTAAAATTTGTTGGAAAATTAAGATGCATTATTCAGGTGGTTATTTTTTATTATAATTGAGATGAAATATGCACAATAAACAATAAATGTACGCAGAGATTTTGCTGCTGTTGAATCTGTCATCTTGTCAATTTTTCAATCTGTCTATTAGATTGACGAGGTCAGCATATTCATCACGAAACAGGAACAACTTTTTTATCAACTTTGGTATTGAAAGCTGAAATTCAGACTTGAAACATTCGAATGAGTAATCATATGACATTTTTGTTATTGCTTCCTAAAAGACTTTTATTTAATACCTTAATACCATTATTATTATTCTTATCATCATGAATAAAAAAATAATATATGTATATCGCAATTACAAAAATTTTGATTTTCTTGCCGCTTCTTTAACATTATGATGCTCTATGAATTTGCTTCATTATTAAGAAGTTCCCAACTTAGTACGGAATCTTTTCAAAAGTTAAACTTAAGTTTGTACTGCAAACTTGGAAAGTTTGCAAGTCAACTTTAGGAATTAATTTTGACACAAACATAAAAATGTCCTAGAAATACCAGAATTCTGATTTAAATTCTGATATTTATTTAATCAACTGATTGATAGAATCATCTTGACATATATAAAAATGTCCGCTTGTTTGGAAAGTTTGCCGATGAAACCTTATTGCGTATAAAGTAAAGTTAAAAATTGCAACACAAGTTTACATCAAGTTTTATCAGCAAACTTTCCATACAAGAGGGCATTTTTATATTCATACAAAACTTTCCTAAAGTTGACTTGCAAACTTTCAAAGTTGGCAGTGTCAAATTCGGTCTATAACTTCAAGAAAGTTTCGGTGGGTCTATTTCATCCCCGAATTTTCGATTTCGAATTATCAACATTTTTGGACGTATCTCGACCGCAGAGATCCAAAAAAACATGTTTTCGAGAACATATTCGTGTGTATGTCCACACTATTTTTCGATGATAATTTCAGAATTCTAACAATATTTTTATCTCATTTAAAATATTTTAAAAAATTGTTTTTTTTGTATTTTATGGATTTCTATAATAAGTTAAAAAGTAAGTTTTTGTATCCTTTTTGGACCTCAAAAACACATCAATTAATCGTTTAATGAAACTTCTAGCTCAATTCTATCCAAAGTTTTAAACCTTTATCCAACCTTTTAAAAATCGAAAATTCTTAAAAAATCGTTTTTTTTATATAAATCTTATGCATTTTTTTAGAAAGTTAAAATGTAAATATTTTATCTGTTTTGTGCTCCAAAAGCGCATCGAATGACCCTTAAATGAATATTTAGCTCAATTTTATCAAAAGTTATTAATATTTTAATTAACAAAATTTTGAGAACTCATTATTTATTAATTTCTTGTTCCCTCATAGAGGAAATTTTGAATAATTTTTGTCTAGTTTTCAAAATTAGACATTACTTGCCCTTCCAAATATACATATCAACTCATTATCATCTAAGAAACGTATACTCGGAGTTTCCAACCATATACCAAGTTTGAAATGTGGATGTGTATTTAATGCTTTTCTATCACCAGAATATTTCTTTTTCAAAAAGTTGTTCATGTAATTAAAGAGAAGATAGAAAAAAAAGGAAGAAAAAGGGTATAGAATATACTAGGTATATTCGGATATATTTCGAAAGATGTTTCTATAGTACTTGAAGTAGATTAAAATTTTGGCTGTCAAGGGTAAAAATGCTTCCAGGCAGAGGTTTTTGTTTGTAGTAGTGAACCAAATTTTTCTCCAATAAGCAAGCTTTAAAATCTTACTTTCCTCCCACCTAAATGCTGTTTTCAAATGAAATCTTTCCTTGGAGTCAAAGGGGGAGACTTTTCAGGGAAGATAATGTGGAGAGAGTTTCATACCTTTGCAATAACACTAATTACCCCTAGAGAACAGACCAGGTATTGGTTCGGCCAAAACTTTTCAACCGCCCCTAAGCCTAATAGGGTTATAATTGCTTACCAAAGTACATCTTAAGAAGGGCTGCACTGCTCATCCTAAGATCAGTTAGCAAATTTTTCTGAAATCGACTAGTCGCAATCTAGTGGAAGAATACTTCCTAGTCACAGTATAAAGTACTTCCTCCTATTTGCCTTGTAAATTCAAAACAATGTCTTGCAAATATGTAGTAGACGATGCACTCTCTTGGAAGATGGGTTTCCAAGTGATTTCAATGAAGATTCTCGATTTTGAAACCAAAGAAATTATCTGGGAAAGTCAGCATAATTTGACCTGTCCATCTGAAGAAATACGTGTTGAGATCCCGGAAACTTGTGGAGGAATCATCAGGGAAATCAGTTATTCTAGCCTGAGATACATACCGTGGCTGGTAGTAACTCAGAAGTTAGATTTGATAGGAGCTGTAATCCACAAGTATGCCTATAAATCAGACCACAGAGGACGAAAAACACTATCAACTGCTATGGAGGTCGTTAGAATACCAGTGGATGTTTTTAACGGACAAATAACCATGAAGACTCAATTCAAGTACAATGGCTCCATCCTTGGCTTCAACGAGATCAGGTTTTTCAAGAAGTAACCAGTAAACAAGTCAAATCTTCAAATCGGTCCTCTTAAATACCACCAATACTCCTGGAGTAGGAGTTTGTAATTTACTCCACTAATATCAATCGGCCCTTCTCAGGGCCACCAATTCTTCCTACGAAGGAATTTCAACTTGTTTTTTGACATTTTATATTGTTTGTATAATCCATGTTTAATCTTTACTTTTTACTATTTCAGGTTTTGAATTTACATTTTCTAAAGGGCATGCACAATAACACTAATTTAACATTATTAAGACTGCACTGCTAAAGAGAAAATAGGATATGTGACATTAGAGATTGTTCGTAAAATTAGCTTTTGATTTATTTGTGTTTTTATCCTTTTTTTCTTCTTAAAAAGAGCTCTTCTAATCAAGCGTCACTTAACCAGGTTTTTCTTTAGCATGGTTTCATTCTCATGCCCTTTAGTTAAGAAAAATTGCTAATATCGTTTTTATGTAAAAAGGGTGTCAAATTCATAATTTTTTGATTTCGAAAGAATTGCAATATTGTCACTTGTTATTTCTTGCGAGAATTGTTGATCTTTCAAACATGTTTGTATGCAAATTTAGACTTGCAAACTTTTTGTATAAAGGGTGTGTACGATTTTAAAAATTTTATATTTGAAATAATATAATAGTATTTTGTAAACATGGCAATTTAGACTCACAAATTTTTGCATAAAGGGTGTATTAAATTTAAAAAGTTACATATTTGAAATAACGTTATATAGTATTGTGTTTATATTTAATTAATAATTAATATTATTAATTCTTTACATTAATAAAGTGTGCATTTTTCAAAAGTTTGGCATCATTTGAAACGTTTTCGTATATTATGTGAGAATTGCTTTTCGTTTTTTAACAACTTTTAAAAAGAATAATATACCCACCTTTATTCTCATGATAAAATTTTTTATCTTCTTTGATTTCGAAAATTATATGTAAAAGAAAAATTCTATTTTGGAAATCTAAAAATTTTAGTACCAGCAACGAAAATGATGAAAATTTCTGTCCTGTTAAAATCGAAATAATTTACGCAGTTGTCCAAATTTTACCATGCTGTTTTATAATTTTCACCATATTACGCAACAATAATATTTATTCATAATAATGAGAAAATTTGATAAAAAATCATAAGGCAGCATCATAAAGATTTGCACAATTAGACGATTATTGCGATTATGGTAAACAGCACAGCAATTTTTACCAAAATTTTCTTTTCTATTCTGTAAAATACTTTTTCATATTTGCCATAACTTTTCCAATTCTTAATAACAGTTTGTATTAAAACAAGAAGATAATTGTGTATTTGAGAATTCTGTGTTAAACGATACTAGAAAATAACAAGTACAACATAACAAATAAACATAACAAAAGCAAAAGAGTTATTGTCATTTTTTGAAATATTATAGGCTAGAAATGTGTTTTTCGATTTTAATCTTCAAAACATTAATAACTTCATTATTTATAAACATACTTCATTGTTTCTTGTTTCTTTTAACACGGAATTCGAAGATCTATAATTTTCTCTTGATTTCATGTCAAAATAAAAATAATTGACTGAGTTATTAAGTAATTCCTTAACAACCTAATAATTTTTTTGACAATAAGTACAATTTTTTAAATTTCTGAAATCGAATTACATTTTGAAAATTAAAGAAAGCGGAAATTTTACATAAGAAGCGTATTTTGAGTAGTTACAAAAATCACTTAAAAATTGTAATTTGTAAAACTTTGAGAAAGCTATCACTTGAACAATATTCATTTGTGTGACGACCTAACGAATATAGCAGGTAATTATTCTGCATTCCTGTTTTCTTTCAAGAGCCTCCTATTTGTGTATTGGTAAATGGCATTAAAGACCAACTGAATTGACAAAACTGTATAAAGGATTAATTGTTATCTGTATACTTGAATCTCAAATTTTTGAAATGCGATTGAGTTCCTAATGAGATGGAATGACACTTTATTCGACTCAAAACAAAATTCCCTCCAATTGACTGTAATTTCCTTTCTATAATTATAGTTTCATTATAATGATTCATTTTATTATCATTTTCTTTCTCAAGTTTTAAGTGCAACGTTTTTGCAACATTTTTAAAAATGTATCTTACAATTTAGAGAAAAAAAGGATTCTTTTAATTGCTTCCAATTTTATATATTTTTGTCATAAATCTTAAGATATTTTCATCAAAAAATGATATTTACAACGATAAATATTCTTTGTATGTTTTATGTATTTAGGGTGATTTTTTTTCAATAACTTTGTCAACCTGAATTTTTGTTGGATATGTCGAAAAAAATCTATAGTTTTGAAACTTTTAATCGAAATTTATTTTATATTAACTTTATTAGTTTGTAAAATCTTGGCAAAATTATAAATACACACTAGAACGCTGCGAGTCCTAAACCTGGACAAAGTGTGAAGGATTGTTTGTAAAATTGTTTGTAATTGAAATTTTTTGTAATTGAAATTGTTTGTAAAATTGTTTGTAATTGAAATTTTTTGTAATTGAAATTGTATGTAAAATTGTTTGTAATTGAAATTTTTTGTAATTGAAATTGTTTGTAAAATTGTTTGTAATTGAAATTTTTTGTAATTGAAATTTTTTGTAATTGAAATTGTTTGTAAAATTGTTTGTAATTGAAATTTTTTGTAATTGAAATTGTTTGTAAAATTCTTTGTAATTGAAATTGTTTGTAAAATTCTTTGTAATTGAAATTGTTTGTAAAATAACTGTATTCGAAAAACTGTTTAATAAATATTCAAAAACATTGAACAAATAGATTTGTATTAATAATTATTTTAAATTACCAATATAAATAATTTAGCAACATACATACCTTAGGAATACCTTTTTTAAAATAAGGAATTAATTACAAATTAGTGGTAAATTATCTTCATTTCATGAAGATTTTGCTTCCCCATAGAGAAAAGAATTGCAAGTTTTTAAGTAAATTTCTAATAATATATATTTAATTTATGTTAACCAAATTATTTTAACTTAAAAATACCAGTTAAAAAATATATATATTTTACACAGGTAAATCTATTCGTTTTTTAATATAGAAAATTTTGCCTACAGAAATTACCATTAGAAAAATACAATTTTAAGAGCTATTATAAAAAATTGAATTTTAAATGTGAAAAATTATAAAAAAGTATAATTTTTTTCTTAAATTTCTGGCGATATAAATACTAAATATAGTTTAATTAACTCGCTTTTTAATATAAAAATTATTTTCAAAAGAAACTACCAGTAAAAAAAGAAAATTTTAAAAGTTACATATATCAAAAAATGTGATTTTAAACGTCAAAATTCATAAGAAATTATTATTTACTCCATTAATTCTTGGTAAATTATATACTTCATACAGGTCAATCGATTCGTCTCGATGCAAGGAATCGAATTATGTCACTCTTAAATTAAAATTTTTATTAGAGAAAAAGTTTTGTGAAGAAAACAGTACTTTGTAAGAAACAAATGGGCTACAAATTTTTTGAGTGGGTATTTCTAAAAATCCCATGGTCTGTTTTGAGATTTTTATGAATGTATCAACTCCAACAAATTTCATTAAAATCGGTCAAACTGTTCGAGAGATATCGTGTCGACAAGAAAAGCGTAACATACATACATACACACACACACACATACATCTGGACATTGGCTTCAAACTTCGTTTATATACTTTTTAGATGAAAATGAGTTGATTTAGACTATTTTTGGAAAATCGAAAATCGGCACGATTACAAGGCTTCCCTATGAGGAAGCAAAAAGTGTAATAATCATTAAAATATTATTAAATGATATCTTAAAATAAGAAAAATCTTCAAAATATAAATAAAACAGTGCTAAAATAAAATAGAATCTTAAAATATATCAAAATACAATAAAATTTAAGAAAACAAAAAATGAGGTTATAATCTTAATATATAAATATGAATGAAATTATAATTGTAAAATAAAAAGGGTTACAAGGTGAATTTAAAAAATTTTTAAATTTCAATATTTAAAAATTGTACAGTTCAAGCTAAAATGAAATAAGACAATTTGCGTCTTCGTTTTAATATTTTCAGGTCAAACAAAATGCAGGCTAAACTCTGGAAAATTTCCCGCAGAGGAGATGAGTGGAGTGGGGATAATGCCCTGAACCCCAATACCCTACGTACCAGCAATTCACACCTCTGTACACAATAGGAACTGTCATGCTGGTCTCTCACAAGTTTGAGAACCAAAGGAACTTAGGACAACTTTATTTACACCATTGTAATTGTTGAAAGGCAAAAATTTCAAACATAATGTAAATAAGTACTATAATTCAATATTGAAAAGTTTTATATTTCTTGGGAAGAACTCCTAATTAGTTACCTAGATCTTAGAGGATTAGGGCTGTAAATCAATCGCTAGGTAACATTACAACGTTTAAACGGTTACGCTAATGTTTTTCTTTCCTGGAATGCTTCAACATCTGTTAAAATAACTTCTATTTGCAATTACATTTGGTATTTTTCAAGTATGTTAAACTATTCACAGAGTACACTTTTGTTATTTACACAAAAATTTATTAAATTAGTGGGAAATTTTGTCCATTTATGAAAATTTTGCTTCCTCATAGAAATAATTACAACTAACTCTATCAATTTTCTATTAGAATATATACTCTATACAGATCAATCTTTTATATATTTCAAGAGGAACATTTTTCCGAAAGAAACTATCATTAAAAAATTAAAAGTTTAAAAGTTATATTGAAGAAATCGAAATTTAAATGTTAAAAATTAGACAAAATTGTCATTTACTCCTTTACTTCTTTATGAAATGTATAAATTATACAGGTCAATCGATTAGTGTTTTAATGTAGAAAATATTTCCAAAAGGAACTATCATTAAAAAATTAAAAATTTTTAAATTATATTAAAAAAATCGAATTTTAAATGTCAAAAATGTTAAAAAATGTTATTAAACCTATCAATTCTAGGTAAAATATATACTTTATATAGGTTGATTGATTAGTTTTTTAATGTAGAACATTTTTCCAAAAGGAACTATAGTTAAAAAATTTAAATTTTAAGAGTTATGTTAAAAAGTCGAATTTTCAATATCAATAATGAGACAAAATTGTCATTTACTCTATCAATTCTTGGTCAAATATAGACTTTATATAGGTCTATCGATTCGTTTCGATACAAGGAATATGATTTATTCATGGATGAATTTAATTTTTTATTAGGGAAAAAATGCTTACAAAACAACCGTATTTTTTAAAGAAAAAACGATCTCAAAATTTTTTGATTGATTATTTCTAAAATTCCTTATGTCTGTTTCTTGATTTTTATGAGTGTAATAACTGTGCCAAATTTCATTAAAATCGGTCAAAGCGTTCTTAAGATAGAGAGTCACCAAAAAACGACCCCACACACACACACACACACACACACACATTCATTTGGACATTGGCCTAAAACTTCGTATTTATGCTTTTTGGAAGAAATTGAGTTGATTTAGACTATTTCTAGAAAATCGATAATCGGACTGAAAATATGCTTCCCTATGAGGGAGCAAAAGTAATTGATTTGTTCATTTATTATCTAGTCTTTTAGTTTCTTATTCGTACACTGAAAAAAAAGATCATTCATTCAAGTAACTGGATTGACTTGGGATGATTCACTTGAGACAAGACGATATTTGTTTGTTTGAAATAATTTAATTTCTTGGTCCAAGTGATTATTAGCATTGGGTCATGTTCTTGAAATAAGAAGTTGAGATTTGGTACAAGCATATATGATTACTATTTCAACCAAATTATTTTACTTTCCCGAAGTCCCAAAAAGTATTGAGACTATTCGAGTATTGCTTCAAGAATTTATTTTCTTGAATTAAATAAATTTGTTCATTTAATTTAAAAGTTTTCTTTTATTTAATGCAATGTCAAAATTCTTGGTCTAAGTCAGTAATAGTTCATGTAATTTATATATTAGTGATTATATTTTTTTAATAAACAATTTTTATATATCAGAATGTACTATGCTGCTTTATTATTCAGCCATGGTAAAAGAAAGTCAACATTTAATTTATACAGGCAAATAAAATAGGTAATAATTATCCGTATGTATTCTTTTATGCAGGTTTTAATTGTTTAATAATTATTGTTTAAACAAATTATAAAAAAGTAACTTTTTTTGAAAAACTATGTATGATAATCAATTCTA
>WNHD01002291.1:0-16387 GCA_011057455.1 Ganaspis sp. Gsp50
TTAAATGTGATTTATTTAATTCTATTTTTATTTACACGGCCCATCGAATGTAAATATTTATAATATGAATAATAATAAATCTTTTAAATTATTATTTTTCGATGGGCTAGTACGTTTATGTTAATTACCTTATTTATCGAAATCTGTAACCTAACCTAATAATCTTGCTTGTATTATTGTGACAGTTGCAGAATTTACTAAAACCTTGTTATGCCTACAAAATGTTTGTTATGACTACTAAATTATTTTGTTTAAGTTATCAAAGAATCCAACAAAAGAATTTTGTTCTTTCAATAAAAAGGTTTTGTTGCTCATCTATCAACCAAAGAAATTTGTTGAGCGAACAAAACTTTGGTTCTACAAACCAAACATTTTTCTCAGTGTACATTTGAATTGACCTTACTGTATACAAAATACGAATTTATTTTTTCTTAAAAGGGATGTGATTTATTGATTATATTTTTAAATTTTTGCAACCATGACCTTCATTTTATTTCATCCGTTAGACTGTCGAGGTTAATAGTTTTGCGAGGTAACCAATGCCCCAACAGAAAAGAGAACAGATACTCCTTAAAGGAATACAACAGTTACACAATTTTAGCGCTGCTGCTTGCTCCTTTTTCAATTAGTACAGCTCTACTACGACAAGTTAATCAGCTTCTCTTTCTTTTTCTCAGTGTGCGGATACTAAAATTTTATCGCATTAGTGACATGGAGACTGCTATAACATCTTCTGTGTTGTTTTCTACGTTTTCTGTGCATTTGTCGCTAATTTGATTATTCAGTCAACATGTAGATTTTCCTTTTCATAACGGCATCAATTTGGTATTCTAATTCTCTGTAGCAAAATTACATACAGAAGCAGTAATTTTTCCAAAAATCCCCAGGTAATTTTCTTCTTCGTTGTAACAATTTTATTAACTCTCTTGATAACGACTTTCCTATAGTATAAATTGTTCAAAAACTAAATCGGCCTCATTCCTTTGTCAAACACACCAATAGTCTAAAACAATTCGTGTACAACCCATGATCAAAGTTTCAAGATTTTGTTCGTTTCCTGTCATTTGATTGACTCATGTCAATGTTCATGTGCTTCGGACAAAATTTGGAATATTATACATTTCGATATTAAATTCCGAATTATTTGGATTTTCAGGAATTTTAGGGATATTCGTTGTACAATTTTCTTAATTTTTAATTCAAGGTGTTCGAAATAAACCAAAATTAACAGAGATACCAGTTGCTATGCGTATACACTACTGCGCATGCCTTTCGAAACATTTTTCATTGGTGGACGCTCTTTGGACAAAAATTGTACTCTTGTCCAAAGAATATTTCTGTCTAAAGATCTTCCAGCAATGAAAACTGTTTCGAAATACATACGCAGTTGTGCGTACTGTCTCTGGTATCTCCGAAAATTAGTACATGAAGGAACAAAAAATAAAAAAAATTTAAATTTTATGTTATTTAAGAAATGTGCAATTATTTCGATAATTTCGTGTCAAAATTATAAAGCAGAATACAACATTTGTAAATATAAAGCAGTTAATGAAGAAAAAGAAAAAAAAATGAATGACAGAAAATATTCGATCCTAATAACTTTTTGAAGCCGTACTATATTTTGTTTCCAAAAACAAGACACTCTACATTCAGGTACAGATTTAATTTCTCTTCTAATTAATCGAAGAGCTAAGAGTCTGAAACTAAACTCCAAGAAAACGAAAAGAAAAGAAACAAATTTGTTTAGATAGATGGTAATATAAAATTTAGATTAATGGTTTCAAAGGTCAAGATTGACTCTCGAAAATAAAGTCGAAATAAAAAATTACACGATACCAGAAATTCAATTCTATAAAAGATTTGAATATGCCAGTAAATGGAGAACTCATGAAAGAGACTTTGGTAAGAAATAAATGACTTTGGTAAGAAGAGAATAGAATACTTTTGACATGAAAGAGGAAGTTCCAGGATTATCATTAAAGGACATATACTACCTATGGATTAGAAAGTAAGAAATATTTAGTTGGAATTTTATCCAATACCATTAACTTCAAGTTCAGCTGATCGTGAAACTGATCCTGCAATATTTGATGCCACACAAGTGTATTGTCCTGCATGTCTAGCCGCTACAGTTTCGATGGTTAATTGTTTAGCACGTTTTCCGGTATTAGATACAGTCATGTCCAACTGATCCATTCGGATTTCCTGATTATCAAAATTCCAAGTAATTTCTATCGGAAAATCTCCCTTTAAAATGGCGCACTGAGCCATTGCCACATCCCCAGCATTCACGGGTTCTTCCCCAAAAGAAAAAGGCGCAATTTGAGGTGGAACTAAGAAAATATAAAAATAACTTTTAGTAAAATTCCCTGGGAGATTCTTGTTTAGCTCTAACTTTATTTTAACAATTAACGCCTGTGTTGTAATTTGATGCACAATAATATGTTGATACAATATATTCAATAATATGTTGTTACAACATATTATTGTTGTTGTTACAACATATTATTATTGTTGTTACAACATATTATTGTACAATATTATTGTTAGTAATACTAACTATTAGTAATACATCATAATCCTTTTTCAATTACAGTATAACGTTTCTAAATTCAAGGTCCTAATTTCAACTTGCTCCTATTTTGTTTCCCTGTCATGTAGCAAAACTGTGATATCACTAGACAGCT
Organism: Ganaspis sp. Gsp50; assembly: GCA_011057455.1. Taxonomy (NCBI): domain Eukaryota; kingdom Metazoa; phylum Arthropoda; class Insecta; order Hymenoptera; family Figitidae; genus Ganaspis; species Ganaspis sp. Gsp50. Next base: position 2,688 of record WNHD01002291.1, read on the forward strand.
GTGATGGTGACGCCATGTTGTAAATGTAAACGTCATGCGCAGAAATCCATTGCGCAACTATCCTATTACGCCTTGAATCCATAATTTCAAACTACATATTGAAATTAGAGACGTTCTACTCGAAAATAAACAATAAAATTTGTTTCGACTTCATATTATTAAGGATAATTATTAGCCCAGTATGCTACAATACGAAAAAACGAAAATTATCGTCAAGTGTCGGTCTTACACGAAATCGAATTGAGGAATTAGATCTGGTTTACTCAACGCGCGAGCCAAGTTTGACCGATTCTTTATAGATTGTTTAATTCCTATAATTTACATTAGAATAACATTCAACCAAAAAATATATATCCTACGTGATTAATAGTCGAATTTAAAAGGGAATGGGAGCGGTGGAATATGATAATAGAAAAAAGATGTTAGAAAAAAACTAGAAAAAACTAGAAAAAAAATGCTAGAAAAAGACATTGAAGTTGAACACTATAGGTACCATTAACTTCAAGAATAGCTGCTTTAGAAACGGAACCAGCTTCATTAGAAGCAACGCACGTATATTCTCCGGCATGTCGTGCAGTGACAGCTTCAATTGTCAATTGTTTGACTCGTTTTCCAATGGACGTTATAATAATTTCTCTACGATCCAAGTTTATTATTTCTCTCTCAAACATCCAGGTTATATCTAGAGGCAAGTCTCCTTCAAACACAGCGCATTGCACTGAAGCCATGTTGCCTGCATTCGCGGGTTCCTCTCCGAAGGAAAACGAAGAAATTTGCGGTGCAACTATGGAAAACCAAATTTCAACTTCGCAACATGCCAAAAATGTATAATAAATAAACAAAAATATACATAAACAATGCTTTCCTATGAGGAAGCAAAAATAAAAAAATATACTTCAAGAAGATTCTATCACGCAGCAATTGATTAAAGAAATAAAAAAAAAAAGAAAAAAAAAGAAAAGAAGTAAAAAAATACTTTCTCATTATTGATGAGAATGTAAAAATACAAATCATTTCCATTTATGCATTTTTATGTATAAAAGTCATTGATGAAATTGAAAAAAATGAAAAAGCTTTTTTCAGAGCAAGGAAGTGAGTATTGAAAAGTTGTGAAAGGTTCCATGTAAAAATGGAATGCAGAGGGTTCATGATGAAGCCAATTGTACCGTTGACATTGAGAACAGCTGATCGAGTCACAGACCCTGCTGGATTCGAAGCAACGCAAGTGTATTCCCCAGCATGTCCAGCAGCAACAGCTTCAATTGTCAACTGTTTAAGTCGATTTCCTGAACCAGATATAATTATGTCCCGATGAGTTGTATCAATGGGTCGATCAGCGAACATCCAAACTACGTTAATAGGCAAATCTCCTTTTATAACAGCACACTGTACGGATGCCATGTCACCTGCATTTGCAGGTTCTTCTCCAAAAGAAAACGCTGATATTTGTGGCGCGACTGTAGAAACCCACGTGAAAATTCAAACCAATTAATGCCAAGTTCCGTAACATTTAGAAATAGTTCTCTTAATAATTTTGAACTATCAATAATTAAGTTTGAACCATCAATGATTAATTTTGCACTGCTAATTGATTTTGAACCATCAGTGATTAATTTTGCACTACCAATGGATTCTGAACCATCAGTGATTAATTTTGCACTGCCAATGGATTCTGAACCCTCAATAATCAATTTTGCACTACCAATAATTAATTTTGTACTATCAATTATCCAGAATAATTATCATCTTAACTTTTTCATTCCAACTGTTTCAAGCGAATCATTTGGCTTTAATAATTTTAATCTCTGCCGGCAATTTTGGAGAAGAATCATGTTTCCTATAAACACGGAAAGGATTTCTGAAACGTGTCCAAATCACTTCATCATTCAAAAAAAACTCATTCGAAATAAAGCATAGTAAATTAGGAATTCCGCCAAGCAATTAATTAGAAAAGTGTGTGGATTGAAATAGAGCTTGGGACTTACTATGGAAGCTATATTTCATACTGATTTTAAAATTGTCAGAAGAAACCGTATTCCGTTCATCGCGTGTAAATTATTTCATGTTCGTTAATTGGAATTTGCTGAGGAAGATTTGTAAACAAATTTGATTGAGCTAGGGTACACCATCTAGGTTATAATACGGTGGCTTTGAATAAGCGCCTTATGATAGGCTCTTGCGTGTGTTAGCGCCTGCGCAGAAGTTCGTTTTCATTATTGGGAGTTGGGAATCCCAACGAAAACAATGAAAATGAACTTCTGCGCATGCTCTAACATACTCAAGATTCAAGCCTGCGCAGAAGTTCGTTTTCATTGTGAAGTGTTGGGATTCCCAACTCCCAACAATGAAAACGAACTTTTGCGCAGGCGCTAACACACGCAAGAGCCTATCATAAGGCGCTTATTCAAAGCTACCGTATTATAACCTAGATGGTGACAGTCATGAATTGAAAGAAGAAGGTTTGTAAATAAATTCCATGCTCATGAATTGGAAGACGAAGATTCGTAAATAAATTTCACGGTCATGAATTGGAAGACGAAGATTCGTAAATAAATTTCACGGTCATGAAATGGAAGAGGAAGATTTGTAAATAAATTTCTTGGTCATGAATGGGAGAGGAAGATTTGCTTATGAATAAGGATGGGATGTAGGATGGAATGAATAATAATACCATTAACTTCAAGTACAGCTGTTTGGGTAACGGAACCAGCTGCATTGGAAGCTACACATGTGTACTCTCCAGCATGTCTGGCTGCAACTGCTTCGATTGTCAATTGCTTTAGTCGTTTACTGGAACTTGATACAACTACGTCTTGGCCGAAATCTACCTCCTTATCACCAAACATCCAAGTTATATCGACAGGTAAATCGCCTTTTATTACAGCACAAGTTACTGTTGCCATGTCTCCCGCATTCGCAGGCTCACCCCCAAATGAAAACTGTCCAATTTGCGGCAAAACTAAAAAAAGTCAAGGGATCTCTAATATTTAAGTTTGTCTTCCTAAAAATAAATACATTCAACTATGATCATCTTACTTGAAATATTTGTCAATTAAGAAATGTTCTTGTAATAAATAATTTCTTCACCTGCAATGGCTGTTTTTATGAAAATTGAGAACAATGAAAGAAACAATGAACAACAATGAAAAATGAAGAACCTAAACGAATTCCTTTCGAATGTGGTATCAAGAGGTAATTGCTCACAAATTGAATTATATCAAAAGTGTGCAATTCGTTTCGAAAGGGTATTTCTTTTTTTTTCTTTTATTTCTTTTTCTTTATTATTATTTCTTTCTCAATTAGCGTGAGAATTTTTCTTTTGACAACATATTTGAGAGGATATACTCAAACGGAAGAGATTTCTTGTGTGCTAAAGATAATCGAACGTGGAGTCAATGGAATTAAATGAGTCAAAAGGTTTATGAAAGCACTAGGAGGACCATTGAGGATTAATTTTGACTACTAAATTATATTTACCACGCCTTGGTAAAACGTGCTCTCAGTGCACTCTCGAGCGGAAACGAGGTTCCCTTTCCATGCGCCGGTACTTACCCCCGTCTTAGCACACTCCCTACAGACGTGACGTGGTGACGAAGGAACGAAGGAAGAGAAGAAAAAGACGGAGGAAAGTGCCGGTACATGGAAGGGGGACGCTATCTCCGCTCGAGAGCGCACTGAGAGCACGTTTTGACCAGGCCTGATTTAAGTAATCAATCAATTTCTTTTTTTTTTAACAAAGGTACCGTTGACGTTTAAAACAGCTGATTTTGAAACAGATCCAGCAATGTTTGAAGCTACGCAGGTGTATTCCCCAGTATGATTTGCTGTGACAGCGTCTATCGTTAGCAACTTGCTACGTTTTCCAGAAATAGATACAACCACGTCTTCTCTCAAAGATTGTAGAGAATGACTTTCAAACATCCAATCAATGTCCAAAGGAAAATCTCCTTTAGAAACTGTGCATTGTACTGATACTGTATCGCCAGCATTAGCAGGCTCTTCTCCAAAAGAGAATAACGCAATTTGTGGAGCAACTGCGAAAAAAATTGTTTGAACATTTAAAAAAGGAAAAATGCGTAAAGACGCATTTTTTTAAAAAAAAATTCTTTTAAAAAAATCCTTTTTTACAAAAGTGGAATAACTTACAAACTATACGGGTCACAAAATAGTCCAACCAGGCTGATATTTAAAATCTTGAAAAGTCTCAAAACGCGAATTTATTTTTTTAAACATCATCTACAAAAATAGATAGTGATAAATTCTTCTGCATCTTAATTATCTACTAAAATTTGTATCGCTAGTTTATTTACAATATTTGTAGCAAATTTCAAAACCATAAATGAAAAAGAATAAATTGATACAGATAAGAATAGTACTTTATAACCTCTAAATAGTTAGTTATAAAGTTCGTCGTTGGCACGGGCAGCAGCTTTTTGTTTTCAGGCCATGATCTGGTATAACCTCCGAATACATGGAAGAACTGTTTGCGCAGACTCGAGATTAACTTTTGAGTATGCGCAATAAGTTCTTTTTCATTCTCAGCCAGGTAACCTTCAAAAACACTAAAGCACTTTCTGCGCAGGTTCGAGAAACTTATCGATGTGAATAATCGAACGAGTCTGCGCAGAAAATGCTTTAATGTTTTCCAATTCTCGCAACCACCTGTTCATGGCCGAAGCACCGAGTGCAGCGCCAACGTCAAATCAATATACTACTACTTTCCAATTCTCAGCTGCAATGGTATGATGTTACTATCATTACTATTCGCGTTAAATTATTAGTTTTTTTTTATTTATATCCATTCACATAAGATCCCTAGTTTCATTACTATAGTCGTGGTAAATTATTAGAGATTCTTTTATTTATATCCATTCACATAAAATCCCTAGTTTCACGTGGATTCATAAAAATTGAAGCCAAGGAGCTAGTTGAGGTACATAAATATTAGATTTTCCGATGTGGAGTCAATTAAAAGAACTAGTCGAAAAGAGTTAGTGGAAGGAACAAGGATGTTGTTAAAAAGCACACTGTTAGGGTACAAAAAGTACCATTGACATTGAGAACAGCTGATCGTGAAACAGATCCAGCAACGTTTGACGCCACACAGGTATATTCTCCTGCGTGACTTGCTACTACCGCTTCGATTGTCAATTGTTTAACACGTTTCCCAGTGTTAGAAACAATCACATCCTCTCTGTCGAGTTGTAAAGAACGACCTTTAAACATCCATTCTATTTCCAAGGGAAAATCTCCTTTGGAAACTGTGCATTGTACTGATACTGTATCGCCAGCGTTTGCAGGTTCCTCCCCAAAAGAAAATATCGCCACTTGCGGGGCAACTACGAAAAAAAATGGTGAAACATTAATTTAAAAGAACCTGTAGATTCAATAACTTCGGAAGTTGTTGATTCCAAGATTCTGAAGACGGAACTGTCTTTTGTATTTGTTCAGTGTTTTTTTAAGTAGTCGATTAATAGTAAGTCCGATAATAATAATGGAGTAATACGATCGCATTGTTGATGAGAATTTAATAGTCCAAATGACATATTCAAATGAGTAGAATTTATAAAAATAGACATGGTTTTTTGTACTAATTAGTTAACCACGTTAACATGATTAGTGGAACTACATAACATCGAAACTCCTCTGAACATTCTCAATCTTCAAGGAAGTTCTGGGACTTCCACGAAACTTAATGGATGTCCCAGAACTTCCACGAAATTTGATGGAAGTCCCAGAACTTCCACGAAACTTGATAGATGCTCCACAACTACCGGCCATGTGCTACGGACACAAATTTTTCAACTGAGCTCCCATGAAAAAATGTTTAACCTTGCCACGTGGCCTTGATAAGGTTGTACATATAAGCATCGAATAGTAAATTTAACACGTATTACTTCTTATTTTATTAAATTCAACTGCTTATGTTATTCTTGGTTTGGAAAATATGCTATTGAACTTCCAAACGCTGACTGAATGCTCATATAGTTCCTACATGAGGTTTGTGTTATCGCAACTAAATTTTTTGTTAATGTTGTTATTCTAATAAAACAAGTTAACCGCTATTAGTAAACCTCTTGTAATTCGAATAAAACAAGTTAAGCGCTATTAATGAACCTATTGTAATTCGCAAAAAAAATGTTAATCGCTATTAGAGAAGTCGCATCTTGCTAAAGGAGTGTGGTATTAAGGAAAAATTGATAGCAAAGGAATTGATAGATTCTTGGATACCATTGATGTTAAGTGCAGCTGTTCGGGAAACCGATCCAGCAAGGTTCGACGCAACACATGTATATTCTCCAGCATGTCTTGCAGAAACAGACTCAATAGTTAACTGTTTATGACGACTTCCAATCTCATTTATGATTATGTCACTTTGATGTACTTTTACTGGATGATCTTTAAACATCCAAGACACCTCCAAAGGTAAATCTCCTTTTAGTACTAAACACTGAACAGATGCCATATCACCTGCGTTTACTGGTTCCTCTCCAAAAGAAAAGGGTGCAATTTGAGGTGCAACTGTGAATAAAGGAAGAATAACAAATTCAGCATATCTTCTCGTACTTATAATAACTACACTGAGGAAAAATGTATGTACTTCCCTATGTGTACTTCCTCAGTGTATCAAAAACACAAAAAGTTGTAAGCAAATTTGTAGCCAAGTTATAGCAATTGTTTTGCAAGCTAGCGTTTAAAAGTCTAGGATAGACCTTTTCATTTTAGTATTTTGTCCTCTTCTAGCGCATCCAATGACGCATGAGTTAGAAAACAAAGAAATAAAATGAAAAAGTCTATTGTCCAAATATCTGCTTTTCGATGATCTACTATTCTATGACCTACTATTCAATGACCTACTATTCAATGACCTACTATTCAATGACCTACTATTCAATGACCTACTATTTGAGTATCTTCTGTTCGATTACCTCCTATTCGAAAATCTACAATTCAAGATCTCAAACACCCATCATGTATATTCGTCTGTCAATAATTCGGCTACCTTCGCATCAAAAATTTCCTGCAATTTCTATCAATTTTATCTAGACGATTAAACAAATACAACTGCTTCTGATGAAAATCATCTACAAAGGGAGGATTCGGGTGTTTGCAAAGATGATATGAAACCCAAAAATAGACACTTAATAGCAAACGAAAGTGATTCTTAAACTTGCATTTTAACTAGGAAAGGTGAAATTAGGTTTAATTGGGAATTGTGTAAGGATAGTACAAATAAATGAAATGATTAGGGAAATGATTAGGTAATGATTAGGGGAAATAAAAATACCAATAATGTCAAGGATAGCTGTTCTTGAAACCGATCCTGCATTGTTTGTTGCGACACAAGTGTATTCTCCGGCATGTCTTGCAGAAACAGATTCAATAGTTAACTGTTTATGACGATTCCCTTGATTGATTATATTGAGATCGCGTTGGTCGGATTCTATCGGATTACCACCAAACATCCACGATATTACCAAAGGTAAATCTCCCTTTGTAACAGCACAAGTTACACTAGCCATGTCACCTGCATTTACTGCCTCATCTCCAAAAGAGAACGGTGAAATTTGAGGAACGACTGTGAAAAAAGGAAAACAATGTATTTAACGCATGATAATCATGAGTGGATAAACTACCACATGTGGTCCACATGAAGTTTTAACTCTCGGTGCCACAGATTATGAACTGGATTCCTTGTATCTAGATTTTAAACCTTCAAGGAGATGGGATTTTCTATATTAACTTCTTTGCAATCAAACCAGAAATCTGAAGTGCTATAAAACAATAAATAATTTTGCATTCGAGAATCACTTGTCAAAGGGCAACTATGAAAAAACTATGAAACTATGAAAAAAAGTTATTTAAAATTCAGATAAATGGTAAAGAAAAAAGAATTATAAATTCCCAAGAAAGGTAAGATACAAGATATACAATAAGATACCGAAAAGCATATATGCGGTTGGGCGTACCATTTCTTTTTCAATCACGTGCACTTTTGCATCACGTACTCCATTTTTGGCTTCATTTTTCCATCAATTTTGTTTAAAAATAGCTAATGTTAATCACATTTAATTGCAAAAAATGAATGAGCAATAGATGCATTACAAACTTTTGTATGCAATTACATTTCGAAATAGGAAACTTGTTAAAGGAAAGTATAATGATGATGGATCTTTGGAATAAAAATGGGAAAATTGTTAAAGAAAAGTTTAATGATAATGGATCTTTGGAATAGAAATACCATTAATGTCAAGGATAGCGGTTCTCGAAACCGATCCTGCTCTATTTGACGCAACACATGTGTACTCTCCGGCATGTCTTGCAGAAACGGAATCAATTGTCAACTGCTTATGACGTATTCCGTTATCAATTATATTCAAATTAACTTGGTCGGATGTTATCGGATTACTACCAAACATCCAAGAAATTTCTAAAGGTAAATCTCCTTTTGTCACAGCACACTGAACAGATGCCATGTCACCTGCATTCACAGGTTCATCTCCGAAAGAAAAGGGTGAAATTTGAGGCGCGACTGCAAAAAAAATGGAAAACAAAATGAATAGCTTTTAGCAAACTAAATAAATTGACTACCTTCTTCAAATATAGAAGTGTGATTCGAAGTAGCATATTGTATCGAATATGTTTCATCTTCCACCTATACAAACAATTTTTTAAATGATTCTATCAATTTCAAGTTCTATCAATGAGCCAGGGTAGACCATCTAGCTTAAAATGCGGTAGCTTTGAATAAGCGCCTTATGATACGATTTTTGAGTATGTTAACGCCTGCGCAGAAGTTCGTTTTCATTGTGTAGAGTTGGAAATCCCAATGAAAACGAACTTCTGCGCAGGCTCTAACATTCTCAAGATTCAAGCCTGCGCAGAAGTTCGTTTTCATTGTTTTCATTGGTATCCCCAACTCTCCACAATGAAAACGAATTTCTGCGCAGGCGCTAACATACTCAAGGATCGTATCATAAGGCGCTTATTCAAAGTTATCGTATTATAAGCTAGATAGTACCCTGGCTCAATTTCAAGTTCTATCAATTTCAAGTTCCATAAATTTTCATGATGTCTTTATGGATCCTGTACCTTTTTTCGAAATTACCCCTCGTTTCCAGCAATTCCCGCTCCGCATGCACTAAACTCGTAACTTAACGAAATATATAACGATATTTGCGACATTTAATACCAACTGTACAAGTCTGCAGGGATCTTTTAATAAATTATAGAAAATTTGTAATTCCTTTCAATTTATACTTTCTGTTACCTAAGAGAGTGCAGAATTGTTGGTTTTTGATCACTGACGCGTTGAAAACTATAGCGTCGCTCTAATGTTTTCTATTGATCAATCGATGCGACGACGTTGAAAACCTAACCTCAAACCACCTATTCTGGAATCTCCTTAATGCCACTTATGAAAGAAAAGAAAAGACCTACAATTTGTATTTGAAATTCAAACCGATTGATGAAACTGTTTTAACAAAATCTAATTAATAGAATTAGATAATTAATTAGATTAATTAGATCTTTACCAATTAATTAGATTAATTAGATCTTTACCAATTAATTAGATCTTTACTAATTAATTAGATTAATTAGATCTTTACTAATTAATTAGATTAATTAGATCTTTACTAATTAATAGAAATAAAAAACAAATAGTAATAAAACAGTAATTCAGTCATTACTATTAGAAATCACGTCTCTAGGAAGGAAGTTGGTTTCAGGAAAGTACAATGCATTAAAATGATTTGGTGGATTGAAAATACCATTGATGTCAAGGACAGCAGTTCTTGAAACTGATCCCGCAGTGTTTGATGCAACACATGTGTATTCTCCGGCATGTCTTGCAGACACAGAGTCGATTGTCAACTGCTTATGACGTTTTCCATGATCGACTATATTTATATCGTATTGATCGGATCCTATCGGATTACTACCAAACATCCAAGATATCTCTAATGGCAAATCTCCCTTTGTTACAGCACAAGTTACACTTGCCATGTCACCAGCATTTATTGGTTCTTCCCCGAAAGAAAACAATGAAATTTGAGGTGCAACTGCGAAAGATGAAAACAAAAGGTTTAGCACAAAATTTCGACTATAAAAGAACTACCGATGATGTGCAAATAAAAAACGTTCATCCGAGGCTTCACGTTCCTGAAAAATGGCTAACTCAAAAATCTATCCCCACTTTCTATTACAATTCAATAAAAATTATTTGAAAAAATACATTCAACGAAACAAAAAATGGACAAAAACGAACAAAATGGACAAAAAATGTGATGTATCTGCAAGCGAATGCAAAGGAAATTTGAAAAATACCATTTGAAGTCAAATCTAGAGATGGGAAAGGGTTGAGGGTTGATAAGGTGGTTAATGATGGTTAATGATGGTTAAGATGGATTGAGGTTAATAAGATTAATTAATAAGATGATTTGGTGGAATAAAAATACCATTGATGTCAAGGATAGTGGTTCGTGAAACCGAGCCTGCTCTGTTTGATGCAATACATGTGTATTCGCCAGCATGTCTTGCAGAAACAGACTCAATTGTCAATTGTTTATGATGTTTTCCATGATCAACTATAATTAGATCTTGTTGATTGGATCCTACAGGATAACCATCAAACATGTAAGATATTTCCAAAGGCAAATCTCCTTTTGTCACGGCACAAGTTACACTTGCCATGTCGCCTGCATTTACTGGCTCTTCTCCAAAAGAAAACAGAGAAATTTGAGGAGCAACTGTGAAAAAAAAATATTTAGCACAAATTAAAATACTGACTGAAATAGCTACCAGCGAAATAGAAAAATTTGCAATCGTGACTACTTTGAATTAATAGAATGTTGTGATCAGGGCCCCGATCACTTTAGTTACGGTACTGGCCTGTGTGATGGACGCTCGGTCGGAGACTGCGCACTAGTTTGTGACTCAGTTTCTGACAAATCGTGAACAATGTTTTTGTCGGTGAAAATGTGTTGTGAATTCTTATTTCATTTAATAATTTCAGACATTGTGCCATTTACATCACTGTAAAAAATGAGAGTTAAAAACTAACTCCTCAGGGTATTCTATAAAAGTCGCACTCTTTGGGAGTTAGAGAAAAAGGAGTTGACAAAACTTGATAAAAGTGATGTTCTATTTTAAGTCATAGGGAGTTTTTTATATTGCAAAATCGTGTTTAAGAAACAACATTTGATTTATTTAGTCAAATTGTATATTTAGTGTGATTAAAATATATCAATTTAATTGATATATTAAACGTTACTTGAATTAACGGAAAGTCATTTTTGACAGTTTGAGGTTAAATTAACTTAACTCCCTTTTCCAGTTGATAATTAACTCCAAAAATTTAACTCGCAACTCCGGTGATCATTAACTCCCCGAATTTTTTATAACACTAGAAAAAATAGTTAACGCAAAAAAATGAAGATAAACCCTAAAACAATAATTACTTGGAGTCACATCTCGGCTTAGGGAATTTGGTTAGGAAGATCAGCTTAAAAGGCTACCGGCTTAAAATGTTAAACAGAACTCAGACACGAAAACCAGGTGCATTTCGAACCGGATATTTTGATCCATTTTTTCGACATTTTCTATCAGGTAATTAACGACCTTAATCTGTCGAGGAAAATTGAATTTTTAATTGAGTTTAGAAACGCCATTTATACCATTATGTACGAATTGTTTTTGGCAAACATAAAAATTTTAATCAAACGTTTATTAATTGCGGTTTCATCTGTAATTCGTACGTTCTAATTCGAACATCATTAGCTTTTCATACGTTCATATGTGTCTCCCCACGGTGAAAAGGACCTTTCGTCAAACGAAGTTTAGGTTATGTTTAGTGATAGTTTGATCTTGATTAAACATTCATTTTTTTATGTAGAATCAAAAACTTTCTTTGATTTTACATAGTTAAAAATGAACGTTTAATCAAGATTCAAGATCAAACTATCACTAAACATAACCTAAACTTCGTTTGATGCAGCGTCCCTTTCCCCGTGCGTAGACACATATGTGTATCATTGTATCATACATTTTAAACACCAATTCTATAGGTACTTGTCAAAAAAATTGTTCTACTTTTTGTTTCCGGTTTCTATTCGACATTTTAAGCAGGGAAAGAATACCAAATAATCATTTGAAAGAATACCATTAATATCAAGGATACCGGTCCTTGAAACCGATCCTGCTCTGTTTGATGCAACACATGTGTATTCACCAGCATGTCTTGCGGAAACAGAATCAATTGTCAACTGTTTATGACGTTTTCCATTTTCAACTATGTTAAAATCGAGTTGATTGGGTGTTATCGGATTACTACCAAACATCCAAGTTATTTCTAATGGTAAATCTCCTTTTGTTACAGCACAAAGTACACTAGCCATTTCGCCAGCATTGACTGGCTCATCTCCAAAAGATAACGGTAAAATTTGAGGCGCAACTGCGGAAAAAGATGACAAGGTTTAGAGTTGACAAGGGTTAGAGTACCGTAGAATAACAGACTGTTAGAATAAACACTGCTTGTCCAAAGATTTTTATGTTCTCATCAATAATGAGAGTGTATTTTTGTTTAAAATTATCCTAATTGGGGTCGTTCACAAACTACGTCACGCAAATTTAAACATTTTTTGACCCCTCCCCCCCCCCCTTCGTCACAATTTTTACATGGTAACCTTGAAAATTTTGCACTGATCGTCACACATCCTTGATACCCCCCTCCCCCCTAGTGATGTGACCGTTTGTAAGTACTGCATCATCAAAAGGGAAGATTATTTTTCTTCAAGGCCAGTCGTTTCTTTCTATTCAAGTATACTTGAATTTAAATTATATTAATCAGTCACTCTGTCGATATTTAAATAAACAAGTGAATTTCTATGTTCATATTTTCGAAATCATTTCATCATGTTTTTATCAAATTAAAAAGAAAATTGGTTTATCTACCTAAGGAGAGGACAAAACCGAGTCTTCCGCCAGCACGCACTATGCTAATTCGAGTTTGCGAAGGACAAACCTACGCGAATGTTGTAAGTAAACTTCGAAAAGAGTTTAACCCAGCAACATGTCAACCTCACAGAAAAAACCAGAATTCAAATTGAGTCTCGTATGAGCGTTAATTTCAAACAAATCGGAAACAAACACGACTTTACTGATTTTGAGTTTTAATACTAAAAGTATATGAACAATACGGGTTTTATTTTCAATGAATAATGAAAAGAGAATTGTCGACAAATATCAAAAAATTAACTATCAAATACACTGTTTAACAATTGTTAACAATTGTTTTTAGTGAAAAAAGATAATGTCTTTAAATAGATTTCCATTCTCGAAGTCAATTTACTGTATTTACGGAGAGTTCAGAATAGGTAGTTTGAGGTTAGGTTTTCAACGTTGATGCGTCGATAGAACAATAGAGAACAATAGACAGACGCGTCGTTGTCAACGTGTCGACGTTCAGAAACCACCTATTTTGGACTCTTCTTTAAATAAATTAAATTGAGGCCTAAGCACAATAGATTCTTAAACGGAATCGCAATCGTAAACGCAAACGGAAGAATCCAATAGGCCTTTTCATTTCAAGTCGGAAGTACATTACACGCATGCGCAACATTCATTTGTTTCGGCCCTAGAAAATTTTATCATGAAGGAGTAAAAGAGAAAACATGTCATCTGTCATTTTTGCTCTAATG
>WNHD01002292.1:0-27958 GCA_011057455.1 Ganaspis sp. Gsp50
ATTTTCTTGAATGAAGTTAGTCAAGTAAATAAAACGTAAAATGGTATTAAAACAGAACTCTTTAAAAATCATCCCACTTCAAAAGAAATCGTTTGTTTTTACTGATAGATGAGTGTTTAGTCATCTACAACAAATTTGACAAAATATTTCTACGAAAGTGGTAGGAAGTTTTTCTTACAACTTCCGTAGAAATAATTTTTTCATATACTGCGAATTGACCAGCCACTGGAACATGATGAATACTTTGTCAAAATTTATAACTTAATTAACGCAATTAGTTGTTTGAAATCAATTAAAGTCTTATCTTATCTTATTGAATTAACTTATCCGAATAGTCAATTAGTTATCAAAAATCTTGAGGGTCTCTTCCTTCCTTGTTTCCCATTATCCGGAAAATGACAGTAGAATTCCATACTGGTCGATCTAAATGAGAAGTGAAAGGATCAAGAAAATAATCGGAAGATCGTGATTTAAAAGCCGCATTCATTTGTGAAAGATTCGCACGCTCGCCTTGTCGTTGAGAAAGTCACGTGGCTTGAGCCATGGGACCCCATAATCCTGGGGATCTGACCTGTTTACCTGCAATCGAACAGTGTGCCAGGGTCATATCAACCTTATGCACCTATATCTCGTTTGCAGTTTTGCGCGACAAACCATAAGTTTCACCTAATATGGAGACTTGACTTATACGAATGCCACTTAATGGAGGGGATCACGGACTCCGACTTCGGCTACGGGTTTCTCTCTCCCCAGGATCCCCAGTGCTTCATCGAACGTGTATTAAGACGCATTCTCACATATGATCGACAATCGGTTGCTCGAAACGTGCTCAGCTCTCGTGACATAAACACACTATTCCAGAACAAGTTCAGCACTGTCAAATCTCATCAAATTGAGTCAGTATCATTGCTACGGAGGAATTTATATGATTTTTCACAATTAGTGCAGATGACACGTTTCTTTTTAATTACACAAATTAATTACTTTTTGGAATTGGGTGTAAATTGTTGGTTTATGAAATTAAATTTTAATTTCAAGGATGATCTATTGCTGCTTTATTTTATAATTCATGTTAATGAAAGAACTACATAAACAAGAATAAAATATTATATTGTCTTACAAAATTGCTTGTAAATTCACTTCAATTATGGAATGTAAAATTACAACAATCCTGAACTTAATGAAGATGCCCTTAATTTTCGAGTGTTAAAATTTTTATTTATCTTTATTTAGAATTTGGAGTCCTTATCCACCCTCGGAACTGTCAGAAAAACCAAATAAAAGTGATCATAAACGATAATCGAATGTTTAAAAATGTTTTAAAACTACTAAAAGCCGTAAATTTAATTGATTTAATATAATCTTGGAAACAGTGTACAAATTAATATTGTATTTCTGTCGCTAATGATCCTGGCAGTTGATGCGACGTTTATAAAAACCTAAATAAAAGAAAGAAAATTTTTCCGTACTAAAAGGAAATTTTTTTGTACATAAAATTTGCGGTAATATTGTAAATGCTTTTTTAGATACCTTCCTGTAAAGCAATGATACTGACTCATCAAATTCAACCTTCTTTGTTCTAATCTCACTTTTACTTTTTGTCCCCTTTCATTCCGTATTTTGTTATCCTAAATTATTTTCTTTACTTTAATTTTGTTTATCTTGTGATTTTACCCAAATTCAGTGTATCTTGATTAGTGTCATCTTGATTAAGTGCCCCGCATTTCTTCTTTCAGTTTGTTTAAATTGTGTAAGTGATTAGTGAACAATGTCAAGTCAAAGATCAGCAATAAAACGCCTGGAGGAGCTCTTCCGGGAAGTGAAGGTCGATAATAATCCGATAATAATCGAAACAAGATTCGATAGATGCTGCGATATTCATGGAAAACATTTTAAGGAAAATTGTGCCTTCCGAATGCTCGGAGGAAGAAGGGATTCCAATAGACCGCATTCACCCACCAGAAGAGGATCTCTGGGATTACCAAAATCCCCACCACAGAGAGAATTCCACCCCTCAACTTTTCCTAGTTCTCTTCGAAAAGACCCTATTGGAGCCTCCACTGGAACGATCGATTATTCCCGAAAGGATTGGTATTCAAACAGTCTCAGTGGCTTGGCCCTGAGACGTGACAGTCTTGGCAAATCAGTCGGAAGCCTCAAAAAAGATACAGTCTCGAGTTATAATTCACCATTGAAAAGGGATTACGTGGCTAAATCCATGTCTAGTCTGCACAGACCTGTTACCAAAAGTTCCTCACTGTTTTCTAATTCGGAGTCCCACGGAGATCTGAAGAGCGATTTGAGCACCTCCTACGAGCCCTTGAGGAGTAGAAATAATACTTCGAGCTTGAAGAGCTGTCTGGCTGGATCCAAAGGGAATCTGAGGAGCAACTTGAATGTTACTTTGCCAAGTGAGCCGGCTGGGAAGAAAGACAAGGTGTCATCACTTGGTGGATGTTACACCACTGGAAGAAGAGGATCATATGACAGAAGAAGGTTTTCAACAGATTCACTAGAAAACTTGAGAAGAAACTCTTGGGATCCGACTCGTCGAGGATCTTCCGGGTCTTCCTGTGGATGGGATGATCCCATTTGGGAGGAGGGATACTTTGACAAATTTCGTCAGGTAGCTATTAGTTCATTTTTTAGGTTATCAAGACTCGAAATTTTTCAATTGCTTAGGGAAATCACAATTGCTCAATTGCTTTGTGGGAAATCTTAGACACCAGGGGTTCGCTGTCCCAGGTTATGTGGTGTTGGCTAAAATTATAAAAAATAAAAGTAAGCTGACGGACTACCCATCCCTGACCAACCAAAACCTGTATAAAACCGAAATCCGACGTTTCGGCCACTGAGCGTCTTTTTTTCTACTCCCCTCTCATTTTTTGTTTATTATCTGTAAATATAATTAAAAGTGGTATTGGAACATTTGAAATATAAATATTTTTAAATTATACTAGCTACCTTAAGATGATAATAATCAAATATAAAAGTAAAACGCAGAAAAAATGACTCCTGCATAGTTCCAGGTGTCTTTAGAAGTGACAGAATTTTTGGGACTGGTCCAGAGTAGGCGATGCCAAAAACTGGGAAGACTGAGGTCCACACAACGGAGTTCTATGAACATCACCTGTTCTGGACCAGTCCCAATTCTATGTCACTTTTAAAGAGACCTGGGACTATGCTGGGGTCACTTTTCTTTATCTTCTCTTTTAATCTTTTACGTGTTTGATTATTAACAAACAAAACCTTTAATGTTAATAATAACAATAATAATAATAAAAAAAAATAATAATAATAAAATAATATCCTGTTTAAAACTTGTTTCCTAAGAAAATAATAATAAATCTGAACTATTAGTATATTATTTAAAACGTAAATGTAAAAAAATTTACGGCTTCATAAATGCACATTATCGTAAAAATTTTATTATCATTTAGTACTCAAAATACAAAAAATTCATTGTTATTTAACAATTCTGTTTTGACAACATTCTGTTCTGACTTTGAAATCATATTGTCAAAATATATTGTAACAGTCTTCCATTATATTTATTTTTTGTAATTAACTACAATAATAGAATTTTTTCGTTTTTGAACTTGAAACGTATTATTAACGTATATTAGCAAAATAATGTGAAAATGCTCGGTAATAGTGAAAAAAATAATTATATTTATAGTTTCTGAGTCAACTTTTTCCCACAATTTCTGAAATATCTTGTTAAGGTGCGTTCACACTTATTACCTATCAAACCTATCGTCTACTTTACGTCATTGGTATGCCGTGCATGGTAAAAACAAGTCATGTGGCGCTTAGTCAGCGATTAATTGCAAAACTTGTCTTGACGATGGAGATGCGAACAAAATATAAAGATTTTCTTTTCAGAAACTTTGAGACTTTCGTCCCTTAAATTTAATTAAATTGTGAAGAAAAGAGTGATCAAACTTCAAACATTTTTATGCTGAATTTCTTTTAGAAATAATTTCAAATGTTTCACTGTATAATAATTTCCGTGTAATTTAAATTTTAAAATAATTTGTTCTTCCTTATTTTAATTTATCCAAAAATTGCTAAAGCTGATTGTTTGAGAAATAATGAATCTCTAATTAATTTATACACAATCATAGTGATTTTTTGTTCTTAAAAAACATGGTTATCTCGAATCTTTAATTGTTTCTTTATCAATTCAAATTTTAATTGATATCCTTGAGCAGAAATTGACAAAGAATCAGAGTCGTCACAAAAACTGGTAATTTAATTAAAATTTTAAAACTCGCACGTTTCCCACGAAAATGGCACGAAACGTAATAATTTTCACATTGTTTATGATAATGTTTATTTCCTGAATGACCGTTAAGGCAAGTGTACCCACTCAGTCAGATTGGCCCTGAAATCTGACTCTGCCTACGCCTTGTGCTACCGACCATGGCTCAAGTTCGTCGTGCATATGTGCCCCCTTCTCATTTTTCTGGAGTTATTTTGTTTTTATCACAAATCGCCACAATCTCATTTAATTCTGACGGATTCGCGTAGTCCTACGCGCTTTTCTTCATATGGATTGATTCGCTCATCCCATAGACTTGTTCTATAAAAATTACAATTGCGTCATTCCCTCGTCTCGAAAATTTGCAGTTTCTTTCCGCTAAATCGTCATCAGTTCTACTTTTAAATTACGATTTGGTTTTGAAGAGATTTTATGATTTTGGTAAACGATTTTTGAATAATTGTTTATGCGGGTCTGCTAGCATTTAATAGAATCGAGATAAACTGAAATGTATTTATTTCTTTGCATGTTCAAATTAATTGTGTCAATACTGCGCATGCGTACGTCACATACATCACTGGCGCGCACGCTTAGCTTTCGAGAAACACTATTGCGCATGGCTAACGTACGCGCATCGTTACTGCACATGTTGAAGTTGCGCAACTGAGTACTGCGCATGCAGTATTAAAGCAGACGTTTAATTTTTAATCTAGAAATCCATTGAAAAATTAGAATAAGTTAATTTTTGTTTAATTTTATGTTTTCTAGTGTCATTATTTTACTATAAAAGAAATGATCAATCTTCCCGAGTCAGTAAATAATTTTCTATTTCTTTTTGTTTTTATTTTGTTCTTTTTCTTTGTTCAAAAAAATATTTGCATCCAGAAATATCAAATTTAAGAAAAAAATCTTTTGAATTGTATTTATTTATTTTTTGTAATTTTTCTAAATTCTAAGAAACAAATTAAAACAAACATTTAATTTTTTTGTATTTGTGCAAATCATCGAACAGAAATGGAAAGTTGTCTTCCTATCTCTAATACGCGCCCGCGTGGATGTCAGTGTCGTAAGATTTTCAAATGTAGAAAGGAGTAACTTTGATTGTACCCCACTCGAAGTCAACTTCAAGGGGTCATTCTTCTATTTAGATGCATAGTTTGTCAGTTATAAACATAGCGCCCCATCGCGTGGGCGTTATTCGGAAGAAAATCTTTAAAAAAGAATTTCTAGGATCATTTTAAAAATATAAAACATTTTTAAACTAGACATGGTTAAAAAATTTCAGTATTACATTATTGTCTGTAAAATTATATTTTTTAAAGAAAAAGTAAAACAAAATAATTAAAATTAAAATATTTAAAATAAATGAAAAGAGTGCGTTTAATGCAAACAATGTTTTCAACGTCAATTTAAAAAATTATGATAATATTTTAAATACAGTTTCTGTTGATTATTTTTATTGAGTTTATTTTTCAAGTATCTGAAAAGTTTTTTGTAAATATTTGTTTTATTTTATTAATATTAATATTACGTTTTCTACTTACACTTCTCTTATACTTTCTCGATTTTTTTCTTGTCTCGATTTTTGTGAAAGGATGATAAATTAAATTAGGTTACCGAAATTTTTGTCTCTTGAAGCTTATTTAGAATGCGTGGTTTATCATATATTGATAAAAAATGTAATAATATAATAACTCTATTAATTACTTCAAATCATCAAAGGCATAGAAACTGTGTAGAATTGTTTCCAGATTCCCTAGAATTTCAGGTACTTTTTAAAAAAAAGTCTGATAGTAAATAATAAACAGTAAATAATAACAAAAAATAATCAATATTTTGGAAAAATAATCAATATTTTGAAAAAATAATCAATATTTTGAAATAAACTAAAAAGTTATTAATTTGTTATTAAATTAAATGTAAAATTAAATAAAACTTAAATAAACATTAAATATAGTTATATTATTTTCGTTTCAACAGTTATTTTAGAGAAATTGAACTCTAAGTTTCTTTTTATAATTTCCTGGTTAAGTGTAGTAAAAATATGGAATATTTGTTAGGCGGCTTTGAAGAGCCAATTTACATTCTTGTCGAAGATTTGCGAGTTACAACAAACTAAATATAAAAGTGTGAAGTAAAAAAGTTAATTGCACGCGTTTGAGAAAATACATAACCACTTTTCACAATGTTTGCATTGTTTATTCGTCACTTATGACTTTTAACTTTATTATTTACAAAAGAAGGTGAAAAGAAATTGAGTAAACTTAAAGGTTAGCTTGCTATTCGTGAGAAGATACGAATCGCAATTATACATTTTTTCGCAAATTTTTACCAATTTGGCAATTTTCATTTTTCTTATTGGAATGAAAAAACTAAACATTATCCTATAATAATAATTTCCAATATAATGATAATAATATTAATATTAATAATAATAATAATAATAATAATAATAATAATCATAGTAATAATAATAATAATAATAATAATAATAAAAGTGTTAATTTAAAAAATAATAAAAATAATGAAGTAAAAATAATTGCGAGATAAAAAAAGTGTAATAGTTTTAACTAGGAAATAAACTTACAAGTATTATTTAACATACGAAAAGCAAATATAAAATAAAGTGAAATTTTACGCATATTTTTGTCGTAGACAATAACGTTAATCATATAGTCTATGAAGTGAAATGGTTCCGCATTACACGTTTTTATTCAGAGAAAGTTTTGCACTTCTAACGACAATTTTTTTCTAGAAGTGAAACTTAACATCTCTCATTCTTTGCATTTCGCAAAAATTGTTCAGAAATTATTTATTTATTTTGGGATGCTTTTATTTCGTGCAAATGCTTTAATTTTTTTTGAAAATTTAATTTTTAGTTTTATCGTGATATTTTTAAAATTTTGTGTAAAAGATTTTAATCAATTTCTATTAATTGACTGTATAATTTATAGTGCAATTTTGCTATGCGATCACGAAATCCCCTTTTACTCCTACTTACTCATCAGCTTAATTTTCATCTCGTTAAAATTATCAGACAACGCCCATTAGCTCTAGTTTTTCTTTGCTTTGGCTATCTTATTGTACCTTTTATGAATTTATTAAAACGCAATTCAATACAGAAAACTTGCGCAGTCACCATAACATGTGATTCAACTGTCATGTTTAGTTTTTTTAAAAAATTAAATTCAACTCGAAGAATAATAAAAATAAAGAAAAACTATTTGAGAGTTTAATTAAATTTTTTATATATACAAGTTTCAACATAGAATAAAAATTATTTTGAATGTGTAATAAAAAAAAAGGTAAATCGAGTTTAGAAGTTAGTTTAATTTTTTTTCAGTTTAAAAGTTGAATGAAAATATAAAATGTTTTTTGTACTGTAGAACTGGAAATATTTTTCGATAAAGCATAACATTTGAAGAGATACGCAACTGCTATTAAAAAGTTATAATAAAGTAATCTGCTCGAGAGAAGGTGAAATAATTGTCAGGAATGCAAATAAACATTTTTACATCTATGACCTCTTTGAAATGCGAATCACAAAAGTAGTTTTATTTCAGAACGTCAGAATATAAATTGAATGTAGATTGTAGAATGACAAGCATAGATTCATTAGATTTTGCATAAAAGTAGATACAATTAAACAAAATTTTAAAATACATAAACATTTTAGTAATTTTTTTAAATAACCAAGTACATTAAATGATGATCAACTGGTATAATTATTAATTTTTTTCCACGCATTGGTCAATTTGTACAGTTTGATTAAAATATAAAAAATAACCTGTTTGAAACAGGTCACTTCCTTTTAAAGGAGAAATAATACATAATTTATTTCTGTTTAGCAATATTTACTCGTTTCGATTTTACGAAAGTTTTAATTGCTTTAATTTGTAATTTTACTGTGTTACAAAATATCACAGAATTTGATAAAATGGTTTATCGAGTTCAAGTGCTGCATAACCCTAGGAATTTATATATCAATAAATAAACATATATTCTGAAATTATTTCTTCACATTCAACATAAATTTGCGGCAAAATAAAAATAAATTTTAAAAAAGTAGAAAAGATTTAATTTAATCGTGATAATAAAGAACAAATGTACTCCCTCAGTGTTGGAAAAATATTTTGGAGAAAGTCGTAAATTACTTTCGAGATGTATCTGGGGATCAATTAAAAGTATCTTGTCGAATGTATGCGGAAATGTTGGGGAAACACCCACCGGCTTTGAAGTCTATAGAATCTTTTGACGAAACGTGGGTGGACAGCTTCAAAACAACGGTGTTCAAGAGCCATTGAAAATAAATAATATAGGCCTATTATTCTGATACACAATTGCCTTAAGCTAAGATGAATAAATAGATAAATTTACAGTTCACTGGATGCTGGATAAACTGCTTTAAATATGAACACAAACATGACCTGCACAAAAATGACTTGTGAATATTTGGAAAAAGAATTTCGCTTTATGAAATCATTTTTATATCAATTACTAACATGTTATTCTCACGGCAATACTTGGTTTTTTTTCAACAAATTTTTTATAATAAATATATATGGCAGTATATAGTGTTTCTTTTCTTTATTAAATTATTGCCTCATATCTACGTTACGTGGATCACTAATTCGCCTGTATAGTTTATAAAAATGACTATTGCGCATGTTTCACTTGCGTGAATTAATATTACGCGTGTTTAACTTGTGTAAATAACTATTGCGCATGGCTAGCCTGTGCTAATGACTACTGCGCATCTCCAACCTGCGTAAATGACTACTGCGCATGTTTAACCTGCGCAGAATACTATTGCGCACGTCTTTATTTCATGGGACATAATTGCGCAAGTCAAAATTGCACTCATCTGTTAAATACAGAACCAAACTATTACAAAGCATTAAAAAAAACTACATAATACGAATTAGGATTTTTATAATAAGTCTTTTTTCATTAAAATTAATAATCTATGAAATATTCCAAGAGCACTAATGTATTTTGAAAATCTCTCCTCAACACGATTAGTGCATTAATTTGTCCCCAATGTATTTTTTAAAATGCTTATTTTGTCAAGAATTTTTGAGACGATGCTGAATTGCATCACTATCCAAAAAATTTTTCCGTATTTTTTAACTTCATTTTTTAACAAATATTTTTTTTTGTTTCAGGTGAGTCCTATGAACTGTTTACAATATTTTGATGTAAGTATACTTTTTTTGTTAAAATATAATTTGGTACAATATAAAAAGAAAAAAATTAAGAAAAAATATTGAATCAGATGTTAAATTCATTCTACTATATGAATGAAGAGAACTTCCTTACCTTCATGACAAACATTTTAAATGTTAAACCGTAAAATATTATTTAATATTCTATTAGCTGTGAAGGGTTGTTTTTATTTCATTTTCTTTACAGTGATTCTAAAAAATAATCTTATTTTTGAAGATTGCGATGTATTGAAAGCATAAGAGATTTTCAATTTTTATAATAAATATACTGAATAAGCTTCATAAATGTGGCTAAATTCAGAACAACTATGTTGTGTCGGTAAAATACCATCCTCTGGTAAAGTAGGAATTTTGCTGAAATTCTTGAAAATTTAATTCAAAATTATTGAGACAAACATGAGGATGATTTTTTATTAACAATTTAGCGTATACGGGAATTTGCAAAAAAAATATTTTATAAATATTACAATTATAAGAAAAAAAAATTAACTTCAGTTGTTCAAATAATTTCTTCTTTCTTACGTTTACCGACAGCAATAGCTGGAAATCTGTCTTACCTATGACAGATACTGATAGTTTCTAAAGTTAGAAAGTTCCATTTTAGTTCCAGAAAGTTCCAATAAATTTCTCAGTAGATTTCTACCGTACAAAATAAAAACTTACATAAACAACAATGCTGACATTGTTTTTTAAATTTTTAATTCTTACGACAGATTTATGATTGATTTTTGACAATTGACAAGGAAACAATTTAAATTAGGATCATTTAGAAACACTTAAGTCGACTGAATTGATATTTTCTGAATTTATTAATTAAATAAAATATATTTTCAATTTTTAATAATAATTTTACTTCTTTAATGTATTTGTTAGTAAAGCATCGGTCAACATTGTTATATATCGTGAACTTTCAAAATTAATTTTTGATTTTAGATCATTAGATGAATAATACAAAATTGATTATTAAAAATCGATTAAATTGTTTTGAAATGGAAGACTATTCTTTATGAGACAGTAGTAATGTGGGCCATGATCATAATGATGAGGAAACCAAGCGAATCTAATGTTTCTACACTTTCTTATAAATTCCCATCTACAGGTACATTACCCAAGGATTTCACCTCAAAGAGGGAGTTTTAACAATTTATTTTTTATCCATTTAAATATACGTTTAATCATTAATCCTACGGATATTTGATGCAAGCTTGCCTAGGCATTTTGTAAATTAACTAGGTAATTCGAGAAGTAACGAAAACGTTTTGAACGCATTGGGAAATTGATTAAAATATTGACTGCAGTTAGGTTACATTTATAGATCTTTAAAAAAATTATCAATGTTACATAAGTCTTCAAATAAAATCTTTTTATAATATTTAGAATCATTAAAAAATAAAATATGATTATTTATTGCAACATGTCGAACTGTGATGACACTTAGAATTACAAAGAACATATTGCAAAGAACATATAACTTCAATGAGCATATAAGTAGCATAGAGAAATCTGCAGCTAGAGCTTTGAGTATTCTTTTTAGGTCTACCAAGCATTTTATGTGTCAAAGAACTTTAATTTTATTGTATAACTCTTTGGTTCGGTCTAGACTTGAGTTCGCGTCAATAGTTTGAAATCCTTATTACGAGAAATACAGTCTTGAAATAGAAAAAATCTAGAAAAGATTCTTGAAATTTCTTTCTTACAAGGCTGATAGTATTTACCCCCGAAGAGGGACTGATTATGCTTTATTGTGTAAGAGGTTTGGTGTCCGATCACACAGGGAACGAAGAATCTTTTCTGCAGTAATGTTTCTCTTTAAACTATTATCTTCTCAAATTTATGTACCTCAATATTGTTATCCTCTGTTCTCTTTAGTGTCACGTCGTAGCGTGACTTACGCAATATTTACCTTATATTTAAATTGTGAAAACTAAAATGTTAAAACTAAAATGTGAAAAAGAAAATAATCAATGCAAGTTTTGTGAGTTCATTCAACTAAAATGTGAAAACTACAGATAGGTCAGTGCTTCAAATTTCACGTAGTGAGAGTTCATTGCCTCAAAGGAAGACCCCTCGTTTTAGAAAAAAAACATCCGGAAACAGTTTCTCACCCTCGTAGTCTGCATCAAGAAAAGTCATTTAACGTTATCGAAGTTCGCCATTACTACCTGACATAGTGGTCCGCCATCACTATCTGACATTGTGGTCCGCCATTATAAATTGACATCGGAACCTCGCCAATGCAGCCTTGCGATCAACTAATTTACCCATTAAAATTCGAAATCAAAGGGGTAACTTTACTACATAAACCCCGGATTTTTGGAGAGAACTAGTCTTTCTTCAAACCCCGAATCGCTGCTACATTGAACCCTTGCCAGTGCTTGCTGAATCTTCATTCATTGTACACTTTGGACTTAGTGAATTTCAACCCTTTGAAATTATTTAAACTTTCCATGAAGCTATCGTGAAAGCGAATAGCAGCAAACAAGAAGACTCCGTGTAGAGTTAACCCGTTATCAAACTAATAATTTACCCTTTCTTCAAATAAGTGAATCGGTTAAAACGCATATTTAACCCTTTTCAACAATTGAACAATGAATACAATAACCATCTTTAACCCTTCAATTGTGATTATCGTGAGTGAAACTAAAAGACTAAAATTAACTCTTCAAATAAGTGAATCGGTTAAAACGCATATTTAACCCTTTTCAACAATTGAGCACTGAATGCAATAAGCATCTTTAACCCTTTTAACAGTGTTTATCTTGATTAGTAATTAATCCCACTGTATCCTTTCATCGCCATATATGTGAAAGGATCTACATCAATTGTCCTTTGGAATCAACCCTTTGAGAGGTCAATGTACGGGTTAATCAACGCTACAAAACCCTTTTCTATCATCTTTAAGAGAGTTTGAGATTACTACTTAGCGCTCAGGTTCAACTATCTGGTTTTACTATCCACCTGTTAGTTCCTTATATTAACTAGTCCTTTTGTTTCAGCGGAAACAACCCTTCTCAGGAAAAAGGACTCAGAACTGCCTATCTTAAGATTCTTCTTCTCTTAATGTATTTGTGTTGAATAATGAATAAATCTTCATTAACTACATACGTTCAGTATATATTTTCATAGCCTGTCCCTTTAGTTCAAAGCCTTCAGCTTTGTAAATAAAACAGGCAAAATAAATAAAATTAATAAATTGAATTCTGCGTCTCTTCAGGACGTTACATTAGGTTACCAAGATTAGAATCCCGATACTCCGAACTGTTTTATTTAAAGATTCCTCGTTCTTTGAGTGCAATTACAGCACCTATTTTTTTGCATCCTACATGAATAGGATTGACAATTTTCTTAGAGTTGATCTCGATTTGTTTTTTCTGAGCAACAACAATTTTATGAGTGTCTTGAATAGACATATTAAGTTTTCGTTATTTCTCGAATTACCTAGTTAGTTTGCGAAATGCCCAGGGAAATCTAGAAATGCCTGTAAAGGAAATGCCTGTCTAGGAAATTTGTGAGTTTCTTAAAATAATCGACAGTCCTCGAATTACCTGGTGTTCGCTATTTGCAGGTAACATTTATAAATATTATTGATTAAATATAAATTATTTATAATAATTAGGTTGAGCAAATTAAAATTTAAATAGATTAGTATTAAAACAATTAACAAGGGAAGGGAAACAAAAATTGTGTAAATAAATATATTCTTGCTTCAACTCGTTCATACTGAGTTCCTCATTTAACAATAAGGAAATAAATTTTATTAGATAAATGTGAATAAGTTTTTTTTATTTTGTCGCAAGTGGTTTTGAAACTCTTGACCGTGTATATAATTTAAAAGATTGTAACTAATGAGCCCGTTTATTCTGTTCAAATACCCTGAAAATGTTTTTATAATTTCAGCCAATTTATGAATTTCAAATTTTTATAATGACTATCTTCCTTTTTTGATTTTATATTAATTGTAGTTTAGATTTCATTTTTTAAATATCTATATAAAAAATCCCACATTTTGTTAATTATAAATTAAAAAATAAGACATTGCTGCTTTTTCGAAGTATGTACCTACATATATCTTAAATATCTTTATTATTTTATTAAACATACTGTTGAGGAATAAAATCTTTCATACATATATTTTGTTAATTAAAGCGAAAAAATAACTATATAAGAACACAAAATAAATTAATAATGTTAATAACAGGAAATACATAAATTTTAATAAAGAGAAATGAATGAATAGAGCGAAATAAAGAAATTTTAATGGTGTGATATAAATAAATTTTCATAACACGAAATAAATTAATTAATCCGACGATTAAAAACATCTATAGAACAAAAATTTAGATACGCTTGATTAAATTGCTTATCGGAGGATGTCAGATTTAATTCCACTCATTTCTTATAAAGGAAAATGAAACACTTTCGGAACTTGAAAGCCATAAATGTCTTTGTAGATACCTTAAACTTGAGTTAAAAATTTTAGCGGTAGAAATTAATCTTCCAAAAGAAGTCTAACAGCCGGCAAATTTCTAGTTACAACTTTTTTTCTTTTTCTTTTTTTTTGTTTTTGTAGGATGCGGGACAGGTTTTTGCGATAGAATATTCTAGGAGAGTTATCGGTTAATCTTGTATATAGGAGAATGATGGAGATCCGCTCTGAATATAAATTGCAAAATATAAAATGCAAAAATGAGTTATTCTGAAATATTGCCTAGAAATGACTCAGGGATGTGCTGATTTGACTTTCCATCTTCTCAAGTATAGTAACAACCGGATCAAAACGATTTGCTTTTTCTTGTCGTTACTAAACTTTAAAACTTTCTCTGAAACGCATAATTTAATATAAATCTGATCCTATAAAGTTCACATTAACGTCACGTTGAAACAAATATCAAATATTCTTGATAATACGTTCCATGACCCACATCTTATGCTTTAAATATCAATTTTCGTGTTATTTGTTCTAGTTTGTATGGTTAGAAAAAAAAATAATAAGTATAATTATGTATATTTAAAAAATCTCTTGATTTACTTTACTTGGGTCTAAAGACACGACATTACTTTGATAATGCGAAAATTTTCTCACCCAAGAAAAGTGAGTGTACACTTTTTTGCACTAATTTTTAATGAAATGTGGAGTGAAAGGCATTAATTAAAGATGCATATTTGGTGGAAAGTGGGAAGAATATTCTCCTTAAAATCCCTTGGTCGCATCCTGTACTCTTATAATTTCTAGTAGGCGGTGTTAATTAGTCTTTCCATGCAAATCCACTTACTCAGTGTCTGCACTTGACTTGTAGATTCAGTGAAACTTGTTGATAAAGTTGACCTTGAATTCCATTAAAGGTTTATAAAAATTACAATAACAATTAAATCATAATTTAAAAAAATTGTTTACTAAAACGAAACTTTAGTAACAATTATTTAAACATTTTTCTTTCATCTTTTTTTGAAAATATTTTTCTCATTCTTCAATATCTATATCTTTTGAATATTTTTGCATTTGTGAATAATAATTTTTATTTCCAAACATTTGTACAATTGTCAAATTGTTGATAGCTATTTTGTAATTGGTCACGTTCTCCTCTAAGCGAAAGCCAATCGTATCATTTTGATTTTCCACTGAATCAATAAGATCGAGAAAAAGGCTATAATAAAAAGAGAGAAATTATTAACGGAGCGTATCGGAGAAAGTCGCGATGGAAAATCAAACTGAACGTAGTGTGTGCACACAAATTGGAATTGCCCACGAAAAATTTGTGAAAAAAAGAAGATTATTGTTTTTTGTGTGAGAGAAACTACACAATATTAATATTATTATCAAAGGATTACACAATTCAATGTAATTATTGTGCAAGAACCAATTATTTTCTTGTTTATGAATAATTAGGAACAGTATAAATGCTGAGGAGTTCAAAAGATACAGATAATTAATTAATATAAAGATTATAATTATACTTGTTACATTTTTTGGTTTAGTGTATTTTTTGTTTGATTTAAACAATCTTCTAATCATGAACAAAAATATATTTATTTAATATTTTGGAGATTCTTTACGAACTGTTTTTAAATTCTTAGCTTTTTCTTATTTTGTAATTTCAATATGTAAAAATTATGCAAAAAACAATTAAATGGACAAGAACCACTTGTGATGCTAAATTATCTTCTCTTCAGTGTTTTAAGTTCTATTTTCTTATACACTATTTATTATTCACAAGCTTTTTTCTTCAGTATAGTCATTTTTATGAAAAATTGGTAAATAATAGCAGCATTTCAAACACTTTTTCTTGAAGTTTGTCAGTAAGTTATGATTTACTGATTGCAAATTATTTATGTTTGATTTTTGTTTTGTTTACCGGCCGTTTCAGTGAATAATGGGAGAATCGCAACTTGTTTCTTAACGCCTACTGTATTTCTCATATCCGGCGATTTCTCGAGAGTTTACAATAATTTGCCGAGATTAGAAGAGAAAAACAAGAGTATAAAAATGAAATAAGTAGCAGCGAAAGTTAATATCCACCGCAAGAACTTGTACCCTCATTTATAAATAATTGAAAGATTGTCAATAATAGGAATGGAATTGTTATTTTCAAAGTAATTAATAAAGTTTTATCATTTCTTATTGCCTTTCTTTGGTTACATTTTATTCATTGAACTTGAATATAACTCTTGCAATTTTAAACTAGATTGTATTTTAATGTACCGTTTGTAATTTTAAATTAGATTGTATTTTAATGTACCGTTTATAATTTTAATTAGTAAAAAAGAAGAAAAAGAAATTTGTAAATAAATCAGGTTAGACAATGAAGTTGTTAAAAAAAAGTTAAACTTATGTTTTATTTCATTTTATTGCAAAATCAAAAGAGAATCAAAAATGAGAAACAGGAAATTGATATTAATCGGTAACATTTGTAGTTTATTTGTAAACAATTATCTATTTTTTTAACAATATTTACCTGTTTGAGATATCGCAATAGTTGAATTAAAAAATATTCATTTTTATTCAATTTTGTTGCTACTTGATTTTAATTAGGAAACACTCTGCTTGCATAGAATACTATAGTTCCTACTACAGGTTTCTATGCCCAGCATTCCTTCAGACCTTGTTAAATTTTTCCTGTTTCAAGGAAAATAATTCTTGCACTAATTTACAAGATTGTCCATTTAATCACTCTGATCACGAATTTTCCGGGTGGGAGCCAAAACTTCTTTTTCTTCTTTTTTTTCTTTTTTCTTTCTTTCTTTTTGCCCACCACTCACGGGGTCTAATTTTTCGATCAGATAGACACCCGCTTCTATTTAAGGAAGAATGCGATGATGCTCAAATGCAAAATTTACTCGAAAGGAATTTTTCTCGAAGAAGCTTCGAAGGCTTGTTTTTTCCTGCGAAAATAGAAGTCTTAAATAATAATTTTTAAATATTTTAAAGCACAATTTTTACGCAATTCTTACGCAATTTTGTGTAATATATTTTTAAACTTGCTTAAATTATAATATTTTGTATTCCAAATTACAATAATTTTGAGTTATTACCGGGCGTTTTCGATAATTTGCCTGACAGTGTAAATTGAAAATTTATCACCTTTTAAAGAAAATTGCCTTCACTTTCGGTTTATTATGGAAGTAATTGGCATTAGAGAAAGGAAGATCAAAGATTTTTTCTTGATTTTTCTACTATTTGATTTCAAATCAACAAAGTTAGCTGATCTAAAAAAAAATATGGAAAAATTTGTATATTTAACATAACGTTGCAGAGGACCAATTTTCTGCACGGATTCAGTTTAAAATAATCTGGATAATTTGTTGATGGAATAATAACTTTAAGTTATTTTAAAGTGCAGGTATTTATGGTAATGCTGAAAATAGAATAATACCATAATCAGTTAAATAAGATCGAGAAATTGGGGATAAATTGCATTCATTGAGCAGTGGGAGAAGGAAAGGGGAGTTTGAAGAGAAGTGGGTCGTTTCTCATCCATTCCAACTCACTCGGCAAGAACGGTTCCTACGCATTTCTTCGCTTCACACAGTTGAGTTCAGTACGTTTCCTTAACTCTTCTTAACTTCAGTACTTTCCTCAAATTTGCGCGGTCTTTTGGTCGATAATAGAATTAAGTCATTTTAATTGTCGTTAGATTTTTTTTAGATTTTTATCAGTGGCTCTTTTAAATTATCAATAGTGGTGATTTCTTCAATTCTAAATAAATAAATAAATTAAACATCAATGTTATTGATGTTTATTATGATGTTATTGATGTTATTTAAATTATTTCTTCAATTTTCAATCAGTATTACTAGTTATCAAAACTAGTAACAATTACAATTGTGATTCTCAATCACGTCAGTACAAAAGCTCTAACAGAAGTGAAGTGTCCTGTGAAATTTATCGAAAAATTCGTTGAAATAATCTGATGATAATTAAAAGTCGATTAGCATATTGATTATAAAACTGAGATTTATAGCAGCATTTCAAGTAGCTTATACGAAGAATAAATGCGAAAAGCTGATGCGAAAAGCTTAGAAAAAAAAGCTTAGCTTTAAAAGAAACTTGAAATTCAAAAAAGACAAAGCTTAATGAAGATAGTAGACAAGTAGAACAAAACGACAGTCATCGAAACCGAAAATCGATCCAGAATGGAAGCCGAAAATTGCAGAGGTCCAGACAAAATTTAAATCCCAATCTTATCTAAATCTTAATAAATTTTATCAATGAATCGTTTCATTGACTCGAATAAATTTGGATAAATAAAATCAAACTATTATCATCTGAACTAAATACCTAAAAATAATGGGTGACATTAGGATTTTGGATCCAAGAATGGATCCGAGATTTGGAATGGACAATAAGCACAGACCCTGGCCACCTTTGTATAGGAGTCCAGCATCCTCGAGAGGACCTTCATTTTGCTATCGTCCTGTTCCAATGGAGACTCTCACCCAATGGATTACACCTGTTCCGGAATACAATTACGTGCCTGCGAGAATGCCCTCGAATTCGTGTAATAAGGGTAGAGATTATTATTATTTGACACCCCTTTATAGAAATGCCATGCCTCCTCCAGCCCAGGCACTTCCACCTATGCAAATTTCGCAAATCGGAATGCCGCCGAGACTCATGTTAATGGAAAAACCAAGATCAAGGGCCAAAAGTTCTGGAGGTGTTGGCAAAAGTAGTGCACCTCCTTGCACTTGTTCGGTTGGAAGAACACGTTCTTTGGAGGATGTTCGGAGTGAAATTAGTGAATGGGAAGAGTATCATGACGAAAATGGAAATCGGATTAGAACGAGTCCGAAGAATGGAGTGCTTAAATGTAATAGGAGATCGATGGAGAATCTTCTCGAAGTGGAAGCTGCCGATTCGTGTCTCAGTGGAACTGGAAAATCGGGAAAGAGTCGGAAAATTGAGGAAAAACGGGTTGAAAAGTGCAATGGGAAACGAAGAGGCAGTTATATGGTAGGTTTAGGAATTGGTTGTAAAATTATGTGTTTAGATGAAAGTGAAATAAGAGTGGATGAAGTTTAATGAAATCGATAATTGGAGAGAAATCATTTGGAAACAGATGTTTATCGGTGCCCATATTTATTAGCAAATATAGGTACTTTTTGTTAATAGTACTTTTTGTTAATAGTATATTTGTTAATAGTACTTTTTGTTAATAGTACTTTTTGTTAATAGTACATTTGTTAATAGTACTTTTTGTTAATAGTACTTTTTGTTAATAGTACTTTTTGTTAATAGTACATTTGTTAATAGTACTTTTTGTTAATAGTACATTTGTTAATAGTACTTTTTGTTAATAGTACTTTTTGTTAATAGTAATTTTTTTTGAACTTATTTTTTATATGCTGGAAGTTTACAAATTGAAATGTCTTTAAATGGTTGAAACTTATTGGTCGAAATGGAATGATTGTACTTAAAAAATTAAAACTCAGCTTCCTTATAAATAGGAACAAATAGAAGAGCCAGTCAGGCATGCGATAGGTTGACACCTTTTGTGACTTAATTATCGTCGCTTTATCAAAGTCCAATTTTTTCTACTCTCACTTTATTCTTAGGAAATCTGCAAAAGAACGAAAATAGTTTACTATCGACGCAAGAGTAAATCTATTAAATAATTTATCACTTCATTAATTTCTTATATCTCCACTAAAATTATATAGCATCGTATATGTCTTGCTTCGATTCTTATCGCAATTAGAGAAATTTTTTGATTAATCACCAATACTATTAATGGGAAACATTACAAGATTCGCAATTCGTGTTAATGAAATTTATTAACTCAATTCTTTCGTAGAAGGAATTCAATTATTTCATAGAAAATCATGCTGCTTAATTTTTAAACACAGTTTTTCTATTATACGTTAAAAATCATCGTCAATATCGACTTTGATTTGTAATACTTCTAGTCCATTTGTTTGAAATAATAATCATTATTCTGGAAATAATCAAGTTCGATTGTCTATAATTTCTATAGAAAGAATTCAAAGTCAATCAGAAAATTTGCTTTTTTATCGAAACGATTATTATAGAAAGCAACATTTTATTAGCGTTTCTTAATTTCATTTTCGAAAGTACTTTCGAATTTTATTACAAACTCTAAATGAAATTAAGCAGTTGATCTTATCTGGCACTTTTTCACATTATCATTAAATTTAGCTTTTAGTGATAAATTATACCGCAAAAAAGTGTTGATAATTTCGGTTTTAAATTATTTATTACCTAATAGAAAGTTGACAATTGTTTTGTTTGATTATGACACTGGTTTCACGTAACAATAGTTCTTAATTGCGGGTTATAATTGGACACTTTTAGTCAGCAAATTATGAACTTTTGAATATTTATGGACATTCTATTAATGATATAATCAGCTGCGATTAATACCTAATTTTACCGAATAACTGTAACACAAATGTGAAACAATTTTTTATATTTAAATATTGTTTATATTATTATTATTTTATTATTATCATTATTATTATTATTATCATTATTATTATTATTATTATTATTATTATTATTATTATTATTATTATTATTATTATTATTATTAATTATTATCATTATAATATATTTATTTATTATTATCATTATTATTATTATTATTATATCATTATTAACATGGTCATTGTTATCATTATTATCATTATTGTTTAACATAAATTTAAGCATCAGACTGAAAGGTTTACAATGTCAGTTATAAAACGTTGCATTTATTAAAATAAAAACAATTGTGAATTTAGTTGCAAATACAATGGAATTAAAATATTCCAAAGTTGAGGGAATGTAAAACTAAAGGTAAAATCCTAATTAGGATAAAAATTAGAAAGTTATAGAAGGAGGTCGGTGGCACTGTAGCAAGTGCATTTGGTCTTATTATCTTAATCTAAAATTGCTAACACTTTAGCAAGACTTGATGAATAACGTGTGACTGATTTTTTTCTCAGGCGAGCTGACTATATCGAATGAGCAATTAATTACACTAGCTATGACACTTTATATAGGCAGTTTCTCGCTCTTTTTACGAACACATAATATTTATAACAGAGAACAAAAGTATCAGTAATTGGACAAAAATAGTAAAAGTTATTTTAATATACTGCAATCTTAAAAAGTGAATACTCGCGTCCTCATTTCAACGACCTTATTTTCTGCTTTATATATTTCGCCCTGAAAAAGAAAAACTATAATCGTCAGTTTCGCTTCTATAGCCTCCAAACAACAATAATATAGCAGCAAATTTTCTGGTTTAAACTAATCTTAAAATAATTAACTCCTCTTAAACTTCAACTAAGGAAGTTACAGTCAATTGCTTTATTGACTTTATGCTTTCGATAATTGCGAACAGTTTTTTGTTTAAATAATTTCATTTGTTTTATCACTCGACTGTTGAAGATGGATTCTTTGCATAAAGATTATTTTTGTATTTTATTTTATTACTTTTATTATTAGCATCGGAAAGTCAACTATGATTGGAAAAAAAAAATTATAATATTTTTATAATTGCAATAATACTGCAATAATTGTTCATTATATTGACTAAATCCGCCTAATTTGCATATTAATTTCTAAATTACCATTTTCATACAATTTAGAAATTAATATGCAAATTAGGCGGATTTATGCAATCGGTGTAAAACAAGTAGACTTTGATTTTTGACAGGTAGAATGTTTGCTGTTCCCTTTTGAAAAATAAGAGTAATTTCCTGAGAACCAAACTGAAAATTACTTAATTACACATTTCTGCTCTACAAGTGCAGTAAATTCTTTGAATGAATATTGTGCAACATTAGGTATCGATTTCAACACATTCTCGTTTTTAAAATAATAACCTAGAAGCTTTTCTATACCACAAGAGCTATTTTTCAAACGGAAGCGTATTATTTGACTTGAAAAGTTATCATTATGCTGTTAATAATATAAGCAAACTTACTTTTTTACTGCTCGAGTCAATATGAAAATTAGACGTCTTTATTTCAACGCTTAAATTTATTTAAATTTAACGTTTTAGAAATAGTTACAAAGAGGATATATTTAATAATCATTTTTCTGATTTTACAGAAAATTCTTTTTAAAAAATTAAACATTCAATCATTTTTTTTTCTATATGTTAGATTGTTTATATAAAAACAATGACAATTTATAAATCGATCCCTCGGCTCAATTGAACATCGAATAAATTAAGAATAATTTTTAAAAAGGAGAAAAGAAGCATTGAACAAAATTACAATAAGCATGAACAAAATTACAATTTGATTGTTCGAATCAAATTGAAAATTAACTTGGATTCGAAAGTGTGAAATAAATAAAAATAGTTTAATCGAGAGTTATACACAGTTATAATTAAATAACGTATAGACAAAGAGCGAAAAAAAATATTGAAAGTTTCTCATTCCATGGCAGATATGAAGATGAATGACCGAAAAAAAAGTATGTCACACCTCGAGTGCAGCAGGTTTCTCCACATTTCAATGTACTCTAGTTTAATGTGCATTGAATATTCGATTTAAAGGTCCGGCTAAAAGAAAAATTAACAAACAGTGTGTTATTTACTCTGAGTTAATCGTAAGTGTGTACAACTCATGATTTCACGAGATTTTTATCCTCTATAGCTTTTATCTATGACGTAAATTGCAAATGATCTGTCCGGTTGGACTAGTTTTGTTGAAAAGCAGATATTCCAGATACAGTCTACAATGACGTAGCAAATTAATTGCGAATTAAAAATTATACGGAAAGGAAATCTAAATGACGAACGTATTAGAAAGGTTTCAATGAGAACTGTCGCTTTCCTTGGCTTTTTGTACGCTTTTTTTCTGAAATTGTCAATTGATATTTTTTGCATTATTAAATTATATACTTATTAGTCAGTGCTCAACTTCTGCAGAAATGTTACGTGTCTGTACCAGTTTTTTGCATAATTTTAATCGCTATTATAAAATAACTTGTGAATATTATTAAATTTTTGTATATACATTTATTTACCTGCACCGAAAAAGAAATCTCTCGAATATGGTAATTAAGAGAAAATTGATCTCAAGCCGAATGGAATCCTCTCAATCTGAGAGTATTTAATTGATTTTGAAATGATTTTTCCTCTAAAATTGAAAGAATTCCACTTTATCTGTGAGGAATTTCATCTTGATAGTAACTCAGATATGTCTGTTTTCGGAAATTGTCTATTTCTATTTTCCTGAATTTTGCCAATAGTTTCATCTAAGAAAATTAACTGAAAAGCAACTACAATTTTTGTTCTTTCTTTTTCAAGTTTCAATTCAGAACATAATTAAAGCATTAACTTTAAATAGAACTCTTTTCAACCACAATGTAATATGCTTTCAAATAATTTCATG
This sequence comes from Ganaspis sp. Gsp50, assembly GCA_011057455.1. Taxonomy (NCBI): domain Eukaryota; kingdom Metazoa; phylum Arthropoda; class Insecta; order Hymenoptera; family Figitidae; genus Ganaspis; species Ganaspis sp. Gsp50. The sequence continues at coordinate 23,338 of WNHD01002292.1, forward strand.
AACATTTCCGTCCTTTTTGTATCTCCAGAGAATTTCTTGATATAGAATTCTTGGACAATAACATGAACTGAATATTTCCTCAATGTTTGGAAAAGAAATTTTAATACCCATCGAAGAAAAAGAAAGTGTTTATCGTGAAAACCTTGCCCAAATTGTTACTACTAATTCAGTAATTATAAATATGTTAAAATTCTTGTAAAAATTACCGTGCTATTCACTATAAAAGCGTCATAATAAAAGTCTGGTAAATTTTACCAGATTTCCTATAATTTTGACGAGAAATCTGGTAAAAGTTTTGGGAAATCTGATAAAAGTTGTGAGCTAGCATGATAAAATTTTTGAGACTAGATATTATGACGCCTTTATAGTAAACAGCACGGCAATTTTCACTAGAATTTTTTTTTAGTGTGTATTGCTAGTTAACTGCAGTTGGTAACTGTAATTAATTATTTTTCGTATTCAAGTAAAGAAACTGATATTTATTTAATTTGGCAATTTTTTTTTATTATTAACACTATTAATGGTGTTACTATTATAGTTCTATTTTCACTATTATCCTCGCTATTAGCATTATAATTGAAGGCTTCAATTAGACATAAAATATTATTTATTACAACATAAAATTCGTCTCTCGCAAGAAATGGCCATGATTAACCTGTTGCAGCAATTGTTCTTATTTTATATAAACAAAAGCTATATAATGACTAGTCAGCGTTAGAAGATGATCGTAAAAACTGATTACAGACAGTTACGATAATGCTCTTTCAATCTTTCATGTCTCCTTTTCTTCATTGTCATCCATGAATTGCTTGACACCTGTTTTGACCCAGATTCTTGATCGAATTAAAATGGAATCGCTATTTATATTCAATTTCAGTTTACAACCTCAATATTGTTACATACATATTTTACGATGTTATTTTTTGTATTTTTTTCTATATCAGAAAATACAAAAAATCTGTCTCGACAGCAAACATACTTCCTTCTCGGTTAGTAGGTACTTGTGTTCACCTTAAAGGTGAAATTCGTGTCCAATTCTAAATAAACATATACTACGTACGGAAATAATAGTTGTTGAAGTCTAACTATATAGAAATAATAGTTGAAATAATAATAATAGTTGTTGACAGTTTTTCTTGTCATAAATATCTGTAACTGTTAATTTTATTTTATCTTCGAAAGTCGCAAATTGCGATAATTAGTAAGATTCAGATCTTAAGCTCATTATGATTATTCGGTTACCCTGCAAATTATTTTATCACTATATGTGCCTCTAATTAAGAGACAACCTTCTAGATATCATCGTTTTTAAAACGGGATTTAGAACTTTTTGAAACACTCATTGGCACGTGGACAATTTAATAACAGAAATAAACAAAAATTCAACCCTACGAAAAAAAACCCTACGTTATCGCTGCTCTAAACTTGTGCTTTAATGTTTTTTAATGAACAGACTCCGAATAAGATCTGTTCTTCCAAAAATTTGCAATTCCTAATCAATCAAATCGGAAGGGACTTAAAATGTAATCCGATTTAATTTATGTTAATTACTACCTATTTTTTATTTACTATTATTTATATTTACTATTATTTATATTTACTATTATTTATATTTACTATTATTTATTTATATTTTATTTGCAAAGCAGAAGGCTTTGAACTAAGTGACTGGCTAGAAAGTACACTGATTTGATACTAAAATGTATTTGGTTCTCAAAAAATACATGAGTAAAAGAAAAACTTCTTCATTAACAGATCTGAGTCCTTTTCCAGAGGAAGGGTTAAATCCTCTGGAACAAAAGGATTAAGTAGTTTAAGAAAAGGTAAAAAGAGGAATTGTTGAATATTTACTCGCTAAGTGAATAAACTTGGGTTAAATGCAGAATAAAACTTTTATTGAAACATTGTTACATTAATAGTTAGACAAAAATCTAGAGACGCAGTCTCTCTTTTGATCTCTTACGGATGACTGACTCATTCAAGCAGGCAGACTTTGCAGGAGAGGTAAAAAGGATCTGGAGGGTAATAAATAATTGGGCTCTAGGATTGGCTATAGATAAAAACCAGGTACCTTCTTGTGACACTCTCGCAAATTTCTGTAGCTTTAGAACTTTTCAAAATACCAGATATTATTTCTACCTAAAATTCAACAGTTATAATTTAAACAATATTTAGATTACTTCGATTTACTAGTTGAAGATGCGTGTTACCAGCTGTATTTCCTTTGGAATTCTTTAGCAGGTCATTTACCCTGGATAGAGATTTATGGCCTCTGAGTGTTGGTTTATTGCAGAAGACCCTTAGAACCAGGTCCTATTGATGCTGATCCAAATGTTATGATCTTTGAGGTTGGTTGTGGTTTAAAATAGATAGCAGGTGGATTGTAAACTTTAAAGTTGCAATATCTAGTCGAATTACTTCCTGAAGGGATTAATCCAATTGTATTTTATTGAGTTGACTCAATAAACTCAAATTTTAAGTCAAAGGGTTAATTCAAACTAGAGCTTCAAAGGTTCGGAGATTCGACATCTCCGAATGGTTCAGAGTCTTGTGAAGAAGTGGCAGCGGTTCGGAAGGACTGATTCCTCTGTGCGAATCTTTGGACTTCTGTATCGGACTGCTGTCACCCCTTTGGTTAGGGTTCGGATGGATTTGCTAATTATTAATTAATTAAATTAATTAATTTGTTCAATTAAGGCAAATATTACCAAAGGTTTCTTCTGTCGTCGTCAAAGATTTTGACTATTGACTTCTTCCTCTTTCACTTTAGATTCAATCCCATAATTAACTTTGCTTTTAATTAAAACAATTGTTTATTTTGCAAAGCATGTTGGACACTGTTATCATTTGTGGTTTTAAAAAGACAAGAGTTTCTAAAAAGAATTGCTGTGTGCTGTATCGTTAGATGATAATAACAATAATTAATAACGGTAAAATTGTATAAACTAGTTGCGCCTGAGGTCCGCTTGTTTTGTTGCATTGAATGAGTCTCAAGTACTTCCGATGACGATAGTCTGTGATTACAGTGGCGTAACTTTGTTCCGATAAAGTCTCGATTATGCAAACTGTCCCACATGTACCCTTTATTTACAATTATTTCACTTCCTTCGATTTCGATAGGTGGTATTTTGACTTTAGAATCAACTTAGTGAAAGTGGAATAATAATTACCTTGCGACAAGGACGAAAGATGGCGATATTACCGGTTCCGCGTTGTCCATTTTTTAGTCAATTTTTCCTTTTACAATCCGGTAATACCTGACTTGTCTGAAAATGCCCCAGATCTTAAAATCAAACCTCCAGGTGCGAATTCTTGGTATAAATATTTTTTCGATTAAGATAAAGCGTATAGAATTAAACGGTGGGAATATTAATATTAAATTGGGTAACAGTTAAGACAAGAAAAGTTTAGACAAGAAATATTTAGACAAGAAAAGTTAAGAAGAAAGGAGGGTTAATTATTTTAAAATGGTTATTCCAGAATGGATCAACAGTGACAAAAAGTCCGTGTGATTAATCATTAGAAATAAACACTTTCTTTTCTTTGAAAAAAGAAGTTTCTTTCTCTTGGTTCTTGTCTTGTTTAATTTGTGTAAATAATTAATTCTACAGTGTGACTGAAATATGACATAACTATAAATTGATTAAATTAATAAAAATATCCCAACAATCAATGGATGAATATTATTAAAATTATATAAAACTAAAAATATTAATATTTAGTAGCTTTGAATTAAATTGATAAATGAGTTGATACGCTGCCGCTTATTGAATTGGTAAAAAGTTGATTATATATTTTGCAGAAATGCTTGTTTAAATTGTAAATATCCTTTTACAAGGAAAGGAAATTATTGAAATTAACAAAGTGAAGTATAATGTTATTATTTTTATAAAAAGTGTTGGCGTTCATCGAGTACCGTTAATGCTTGGTGCATATAGTGTTTTTATTAAAGAGAGCGAGCAAGTTATTAAGAAGCATTAAAAAGTTCGTCTTGCACTGGCTGTTAAGAGAACAACCTGCCTCTCATTTGCTTTTGTAATGGATTCACCAAAGAAGATAATCGCATCTGATAGACTGGTCAGTTCACTTGTATTCTGAAGGAAATTGAAAGTAAAAGCGTGGCCAAGTTCCGTTGTGCGAAATCAAGTCCGATAATGCATTCTTGCATCAAACTCAAAAAACTCCGACTCTTTTAATTATTCAAATTTAATTGTAAATTAGATTTACTGCATTTTGAAAAATTACAGCTTTGGAGAATTGAATGTCTTACAAAATCATCTTGAAAATCATCTTAGAAAATCATCTTAGAAAATCATTTTAGAAAATAATCTTAAAAAATCATCTTAGAAAATCATCTTTTAAAGAAAACATTTTCACTTTTTATTACTGACTGGTTCCAGAAACCAACTTCTTCTGGTAGACTATTAAATTTTTTATCCAGTCACCCTATCAGTCAAAAACGTAATATTGTGTTTAACCTTGTCGATAGAGCAATTTATCTCTCGCACAAAAGTTTTCATAAAAAAAAACATTGAATTGACAAAGAGTTTACTTTTGAATAATAGTTATCCTGAACGTTTTGTCAACGACTGTATTTCTGAGCGCCTTAATTGTATTAAAA
>WNHD01002293.1:0-15427 GCA_011057455.1 Ganaspis sp. Gsp50
AAATCTTATTCTTGAAACTAGAATAATTATTCTAGGTCCGATTCTAAGGATAATTATACTTGATTCAATGCATTTTCATATTGGCGCAAGAAAACATTTTTCTCAGTGTTTTTTCTCCGTGTATTTACGTATCAAAAGTTTTAGAAGTTCAATAACAGTAATAATTTGTAATAGTTTTCAAAAGTTTAATGTCAGTCATTTGTAATAGTCTTTGATATCTTAATAACTTTACTAACTCTCTAAATCCGAATTAGTAATTTTCTATTGATTGATAAAAAGTGGTTCACCAATTGAAGTAGTAAAGATTTATTCACAGTTTTCTTGAAAGTATCAACTTCATACCAAAAAGTATCAAATTGATCACGAAAAGTATCAAATTGGTCAGAAAATCTTCATCAATTTGATATTTTTTATATCAATTTGATATTTTTGATATAAATTTGATATTTTTTATATAAATTTGATATTTTTAAGTAAACTGTGTTCATGTTTGGTAAAAAAAGAACTAATTTATTTAATAGAAAGTCACTATTTTTGGTATACCCTATTTTTTATAGTAGTAAACGACCTTTCGCTATTGAATTAGCAAATAATTATTAATTCAAATTGTTTTAAATTTGTAAATTTGAATTATTCAAATTTACAATTCAAGGTATCAATTTTCCCTGACGAGGATCAAATTTTAATCAATACATGTGTTTTTTGCGTACACGTGAGTTTGAAATATAAGTATAGTCATAATGGACGGACCCCTTGTTACTTATCGATAATCCGAATCCTTTTTCGGAGTTTCTGGTATAGGGTTCTGGGACTTGTAAGTCATCTCGGTCTCTGAGGATGCTACACAATAAGTTTATGCCACGAACGGAAAATACCAAAGACTCTTCATTCTCATCTCGGATTGTTTTCTTTTGTCGATGCGATGCGACGACGACGACGCCTTTGACTCCTTAAAGTTGATGAATCACCGGACACTGGAATAGTATTGCTGAGCGTTTTGCGAACGCAAGTGACATTTGACAGTTCGTCAAGTGGCACATTTCTCTCGCTCTGACTTTATGGTGAAGTGCATTCGAGTGTTTGAAACTTGTTACTGACCGTGAACCTGCGCAATGAACTTGGACGATAAGAAATGGCGAAATTTGGCAACATTCGAATTCGCAAATTGGAAAGTTGGTACTTCCAAGTGGAAGTGGTTAGGGGTTCGTCTTCGTCTTTTTTCTTATGAATATTATTTTTTTATTGTGGAATGAAAATCGTTGATATTTTCGGTATGGAGAATTGCGAGTTTTTGCTTTTGGTTTCTAGAGTTTTTTGCAATTGTTAACTTGACGGTTTACTTACAAGCATCAAATTGATATAAAAAATATCAAATTGATGAAGATTTTGTGATCAATTTGATACTTTTTGTGACCAATTTGATACTTTTTGTGATCAATTTGATACTTTTTGTGAACAATTTGATACTTTTTGTGATCAATTTGATACTTTTTGTGAACAATTTGATACTTTTTGTGAACAATTTGATACTTTTTGTGATGAATTTGATACTTTTTGGTATCAAGTCGATACTTTTAAGAAAACTGTGTTTTCGTGCTATTTGGAGCATGTTTTTGGAGATTAATTACAAATCGGGTGTTGGCGAATCAATTTTCATTCAATTATTGTTGAATGTTTGTTCAATCATTGATAAATGTTCATGTAATCATTGTTGGAGGTTTATCCAGTCATTGTTGAAATACTTTCATCCCTTTTTTGATAGAAATATTTGTAATTTCAGTGTTCATTCAATAATTGTTGAAATAGGTATATTTCCATTCCTTCTTTGAAAGAGATATTCATAATTTTAATTACAATTTGAATTGCAAACTTTAGAAAAAATATACAGAAAAGTTTATATATTATATAAATTTCAAAGCTTAAACTAAAACAAAAATAATATGTTAATTTAGCGTGTAAATATCAGTTTCCAGCAAATTGCTACTGTTAATTAGAATAATTGATTAATTAATTTAGGGCCAATCAATCAACTTGATATTCAAGTAAACATTTTCATAACGTTTTTTGAAGGAAATTAATTAGTTGAAATCCTTCTTCGTTTGAAATAATTATTTTAATTTATACTCATAATTTTAATTTAATCATAATTTTAATATAATCATAAATTTAATATAATCCTAATTTTAATATAATCATAATTTCAATATAATCATAATTTTAATATAATCATAATTTCAATATAATCATAATTTTAATATAATCATAATTTTAATATAATCATAATTTCAATATAATCATAATTTTATTATAATCACTGAATAATATTATAATCACTGCACAATTATAGTCACTGTACAATTGTATAATCGCTACTTAATTAGTATTTGTAGCTATGTATTATAAAATGTAATATCTATAACAGTAGAATTAAATGTCATTTTTATAACTGGAAAGATGAACTAATTTTAAATTCCTTTTTAACAGTGAAACGTATTACGTATCTTTCTTAGAGAAAAGTTTTCCACGATTTTCTCAAGAAATTGGTAAAGATAAATTCTGCATGTTGTCAAAGATAAGATTACTGCTTCTACGATTAAAAAGAATAATATATTTAATACATTCTGACTAATCCTATATATAGTAGAAAAGAACCATTTTTTTAGATTTATTTTTTCATTTATATTCTTTTTAATTTAATTATCAATTTTTTTACTTTCTCATCAATAATGAGAAGATATTGAATTTTTTAAATAATGAAATTTATTAAAGTTTGATTCTAAACATTTGTTTATAAATGTAGTGTATTAATAAATGTAGCATATTAATAAATGTAAAGCGTATTAATGGATATTTATTAATAAACGTAGTTCATTAATAAATTAATGTAGTGCAATAATAAAATTAGTTTATTAATATAAACGTAGTGCATAAAATAAATGTAGTATGTATATTAATAAATGTAGTGCATTAATAAATGTTTTGCAATAATAAAATTAGTTTATTAATATAAACGTAGTGCATTAATAAATGTAGTGGAATAATAAAATTAGTTTATTAATATAAACATAGTGCATAAAATAAATTTAGTGTATTAATAAACGTAGTGCATTAATAAATGTTTTGCATTAAAAAATGTAGTGAATCAATAAATGTAGCATATTATTAAATGTATAGCATACTAATGAAGGTTTATTAATAAACGTAGTGCATTAATATAGTACAATAATAAACGTAGTGCATTAATAATAATATAGTACAATAATAAACGTAGTGCATTAATATAAACGTAGTGCATAAAATAAATGTAGTGTATTAATAAACGTAGTGCATTAATAAATATTTTGCATTAATAAATGCAGTGACTTAATAAACGTTTTGCATTAATAAATGTAAGGCATTAATGAACGCTTTGCATCAATAAATGTATAATGCATTATTTTAAATCTTTTATAGAAGTAATAATATAGAACTTAAATTAAGTGTACACAAAGAAAAGAAAAACGGGATTGAGGTTTTAAAATGTAATTAAACAATCTCGAGTTTATGTACATGTTAGGAAACTCTGGATGCATTTTTTTTGTCACTTTCGAATAATCTACAAAAAGCTTAATGAAATATATTGAAAAGAGTGATTGTAAGGTCAGGATATGAGAAAGTGCGGAACACATGATTAGATTATTCTAAATTTATCGTCAACTGGAATAATAACACCTGTCGGACACTCAAGTTAATTTATTTGAATAATTATTCTGGCTTATGAATTGTTTCGTAGCTTTGACGATTGAAAAGGAATCTATAGATTAGTGCCGTCACAGAATTATATAACCAGCAAAATATGCCACTTTTATTTTATATAATTTAATTCTTAAAATTCTTAAAAAAATCTACTTTTTCTAAAATTTATTTTGTTATCACACATATTTAAAATACACGTATTTAAAGTATTCTATTCTTTTTTAAATGTAGTTTCCAGCCTTGACCAGAATTTGCCGATTATTTTCATATAATTTTGATAAATTATTGTTTTATTTCGTTTATTACTTTTCATGCTTTTCTTTTTAATTTAGTTACTTTATTTGTCATTAACTTTATTCTCGTTAGTAACTTTATTCATTATCAACTTCAGTTCTTATTAACTTTATTCGCAGTAGTAACTTTATTGATTATCTACTTTATTTTTTATTAACTTATTTATTCGCAATAGCAACTTCATTCATTTATAACTTTAATCGGAAAAGTAACTTTATTCATTATTAACTTTATTCAATATTAACTTTATTCGCAAAAGTAACTTTATTCAATATTAACTTTATTCGCAAAAGTAACTTTACTCATTATTAACTTTATTTACAGAAGTAACTTCATTCATTAATAACTTTATTCGCAAAAATAGCTTCATTCATTATTAACTTTATTCATTATTATCTTCATTCATTATTATATTTATTCATTAACTCTGTTTATTATTATTTTCTTATGTACTTTGTACATTATTAATAAATTTCGTGTCTATCTAAATGAGCGTTTTATATCTCTTACGTCAAAAATTTCCAAAACATCTCGAAACTGATTTTTATCTCAACTATTTTGTTTCAGTCGTCACAAAATAATGCTCCCACTTCAGGATTGGGAGAGAAACGAGAGCACTTGTACAAAATATTAGTGATTGGCGAACTTGGCGCTGGAAAAACTTCCATAATCAAAAGATACGTTCACCAATTCTTCTCTCAACATTACAGAGCAACAATCGGAGTCGATTTTGCGCTCAAGGTTTTGAACTGGGATCCAAATACAATTATCAGACTGCAGCTATGGGATATCGCAGGTACGTGTTTTTCTTAAATTGTCAATATTTTTTAAGTAATACGCGGTAATTGTATTAATTTTTAATTTTTTTTTTATTAAAGTATTTAAATCTAATTATGTATTGTGATAATTTAATTAAATTATAATTATGTATATATTAGTAATTTAATTGAATTATAATTATGTATATATTAGTAATTTAATTTAATTATAATTATGTATATTAGTAATTTAATTATGTTTTTTGAGTGATATAAAAACACACAATTATTCTTATTCCACGAGGATGAAAGGTTTTCATTTCGTTTGTTGAAAGCACAAGGTTTCGTTTTTGAATGATTGACTAAGGGGATTTATTTTGAGACCTAGAGAGATATACTGTCGTACCTGAGTAGTCTCTTATCATTGTTATTCTTTGTCAGGAATTCGACATCGCGATGTCTTAACACACAAGGGAAAGTCGCTTCACTTCCTGTCTCCTTGTTTAATCGTCTGAAACCGTCGCAGGAAAGTTAGCTCGTTTTCTATATCGTTTGACGAAAGTACATCGTGAGAATCGGATCCCACACAATAGCCGCCTTCTCCACTATCTTTCCCCTCCAATGACTACCACTTTTATTATTTTACATAATTTTTTTACACCTAATAAGAAAATCGCGTGGAAAAAGACATTTTTGCACATTGAGAAAAACTTGAGCAAACTGTGTTTTAACACACACTTTGCTTTTTAATAAAATAATTTAATAAAATAATAATAATGCTGTTTTAATAAAATAATGCCTAGCTTATATGAAATCCTGAACAATAGATTGATAAAGCAATCATGCTAATTGAATCGAATAAACATGAAAATTGAAAAATAAACACGTAAATTTAAACGTTGTGGACTTCACCTTCGTCGTTTTTCTGTATATAAGAAATGTAAAGGACATTAAGAAAATAGAAGTTCAAAAATGAAACTGAGATTTGAAATAATAATTGAAAAATTAAATATAAAGATTGAATATAATTAATGTAACAGGGTTTCTACAACTCTGGAAAACATGGAAAATCTGGAATTCTCATGGAATTTTCATTTCTACCATGGAAATTTGTTTTTTTACTTAACTTTTTGACTTTATGATGTTTATTAAGTTTTACCAAAATTAATAATAAATTTTCTTACATAAAAACACTTCAAATTGCTCAAAAGTACTTAAAAGTCTTTAAAATATTTCGAAATACTTAAGATTACTTTAAAATACTTTAAAGATTTAAAAATACTCAGGAAGTATTTAAGATATTTCAAAATAGTTAACATTATTTACACATGTAAATATTTTAAGTATTAAATAAAGTATAACACGAGGGTTCGTCAACTAAAGTATTCTTCGTACACTTGCCAGATATTTTCGAATATTCTGTAGATATTCTCGAATATTCTGTAGATATTCTTGAATATTCTGTAGAAATTCTCGAATATTCTGTAGATATCCTCGTATATTCTGTAGATATTCTCGAATATTCTGTAGATATTCCCGAATATTCTGTAGATATTCTCGTATATTCTGTAGATATTCTCGAATATTCTGTAGATATTCTCATATTCAATATTCTCAGTATTCGGAAAATTTTTTCAAACAATATTCCAGAATATATAAAACTATTCAGCATTAGTCTTAAGTGTTCTTAAGTATTTTTAAATAATCTTAAATATTCTTAAATATTCTTAAATATTCTTAGATATTCTTAGATATTCTGTAGTACTCTCTAATAAACTCAATATTTTTATAGGTAATATACTTAAGTATTCTTAAGAATTCGTAAATATTCTTCAAAATTCTTGGACATTCTGGAGTACTCTTTAATAAACTCAATATTTTTTACATACTTTTCATATTTCGGCTTATGAATTTTTAAGAATGATGTATCTTAGGACATATAGATAATTTCTTATCAGCTCTCATCTAAATCTGCCACTGACAACAAATTCTAGTTTATTTTTATATTTAAATATTATTCTTACACATATTCGATGATATTTTCCAAAACTCGATTATATTTCGAATATTCTGTATTTCTTAGTATTCTCAAATATTCTCAAATATTCACATGATATTCTTTGATAATATATTCTTCGTACAAACTTAATAACAAGTTGACGACCCCTCGGTATAAAATGATTTTAAAATATTAGATTTCAAAAATATTTTTAAAAATATTTAAAATACTTCAGAGTACTTAAAAATACTTAAAAATATTTAACAATACTTAGAATTACTTTCACATATTTCCAAAAACTTCCTAATAATTCAAAATATTTAAAAATACTTAAAATGTCTTTAAAATATTAGAAAATACTTAACACTATTTTAAAATACTTCAGACTACTTCAAAATACTTCAAAATATTTTATAATACTTTAAGTGATTTGAAAATAATTAAAATGTCTTTAAAATATTTCAAAATAACGCAGACTACTTCAAAGTCCTCAAAAATATTTAAAAATACTTGAAATTTATTTTAAAATACTTCAGAATACTTCAAAATATTTGAAAATACTTAACACTACTTTAAAATACTTCAGACTACTTCAAAATACTTCAAAATATTTTATAATACTTTAAATGATTTGAAAATAATTAAAAATTTTTAAAAAATATTTTCAAAAACTTCCCAATAATTCAAAACATTTAAAAATACTTAAAATGTCTTTAAAATATTTCAAAATAATGCAGACTACTTCAAAATCCTCAAAAATATTTAAAAATATTTGAAATTACTTTAAAATACTTCAGAATACTTCAAAATATTTGAAAATACTTAACACTACTTTAAAATACTTCAGACTACTTCAAAATACTTCAAAATATTTTATAATATTTTAAATGATTTGGAAATAATTAAAATGTCTTTAAAATATTTCCAGAAACTTCCCAATAATTCAAAATATTTAAAAATACTTAAAATGTCTTTAAAATATTTCCAAATGCTCAAAACTATTTCAAAATACTGCAAACTGCTTCAAAATCTTTCAAAATATTTAATAATTCTTAAAATTACTTTAAAATACTTCAGACCACTTGAAAATACTTAAAAATATTTAAAACTCATTCCAAATTTTTAAAATGGTTTAAAAATTAAAAAAAAAACCTCGAATAATTTCAATTCTATAGAATATTATTTTTAAAATAAGCCTGAATGGATTAAAAAATTGTAATTATTTCAAAACTAATTTAACTTCTCACAAAATACTAAAAATATAATTTCTTTTTACTCATGTATATATATATTATATATATTACTTATATTTTGTGAAGAAAAAATTGTAGAAAACATCTATAATTAAGAAATTAAAAAAGGATCATTACAAATGAATAAAAAGTTTACAATTTGGTTATAATGAATCGTTTTACATTTTGAATTTACATTTTGAGATGGATGAAATGGAATTTTGTTGCAGGACAAGAAAGGTTTGGAAATATGACAAGGGTGTACTACAAAGAAGCAGTTGGGGCGTTCATTGTTTTTGACGTGACGAGAAGTGCTACTTTGGAAGCTGTGGTCAAATGGAAACAGGATTTGGACTCTAAAGTTCAACTTCCTGACGGTTCGCCCATACCCTGTGTTCTTTTAGCGAATAAATGTGATCAGCAGAAGGAAGGCTTAGTCAATAATCCCACAAAAATGGATGATTACTGTAAAGAGAAGAACTTTGCCGGATGGTTCGAGACATCCGCCAAAGAAAATATCAATATAGAAGAAGCTGCTCGCTTCCTCGTCAATAAAGTAATTTTCAACCATAATTTCTACACGAGTTTCTACAAAATACATTAAAAATCGCATTTTTCATTTTTTCGATTAATTTAATCATTTCTTTTAATTTGTACTGTTTCTTTCAATAGATATTAATATTCCGATCAATTATTGGTGGTTTTTGCTCCATTAATTAATCGATTGATTAATATTTTTCGATCGAGTATCAATTGGCAGTTTTTGATCCAATGTTTATTCACATTTTTCGATTTATTAATTGGTACTTTTCGATTCAATGTTTATTCACATTTTTCGATCGATTAATTGGTACTTTTCGATCCAATGTTTATTATTCACATTTTTCGATCGATTAATTGGTACTTTTCGATTCAATGTTTATTCACATTTTTCGATCGATTATCAAATGGTACTTTTCGATTCAATGTTTATTCACATTTTTCAATTGATTATCAATTAGTACTTTTTGATTCAATGTTTACTAATATTTTTCGATCGATTACTTATTGATTCTTTATCCTCGAATATTTATTAATATTGTAAATTGTGTAAGTATGTTTTCATTTATCTTTTACATAAAAAAAATCGCCGCATTGTTTCTCATTGAATATTTGTTAGTATATTTCAAACTGAATCACTGTAAAAACAATATTTATTAATAATAATAACTCGTAAATATTTGTTAATATTTTTAATTGGGTTAATTAAATGAAATTAATTTTAAATTGGACAAATGTTCGTTTAATGTAAAATGGATTTTGATTTTAGATACTCCAAAATGATCAAATTCTGAAGGGTTCTGGATCACAGGATCAAACTGATGGTGAGAGGTTTGCGTTGAATCAATCTCCGACTAATTCGAAAAAATCTTGCGCCTGCTGACGAAGCTGTCTTGTCAGTGAATTTTTCATCATCGAGCGTCCTTGTATTTCGTTATTTGAAACTGTTTAATAAGCCGATAATAAGCCACAATTTGCATCTACTCAACGATTATAATTACACCATCCATGTACTTATGTATATACGTATCTAGGGTCAAATTTAAATGCACGTATGTATATACATACTTACGTATTCTTCACGCTACAATTCGCTTTTCGTTTCAAGTGTCACTTAGTCATCTTTCATTAATTAATTTACATCCTTCACTATTAGTGCATCAAGGATTCAGGCAACTTTTATCACAATAACTTTTACCACAATAACTTTTAATACGAAAACAATTTTACGATTCAATTTTATGATACAATTTTACGATAAAAACAATTTGTGATTCAAACAATTTTATGATTCAAGCAATTTTGTGATTCAAGCAATTTTGTGATTCAAGCAATTTTGTGATTCAAACAATTTTATGATTCAAACAATTTGTGATTCAAACAATTTTGTGATTCAGACAATTTTGTGATTCAAACAATTTTATGATTCAAACAATTTTGTGATTCAAACAATTTTATGATTCAAACAATTTTGTAATTCAAACAATTTTATGATACAATAAATTTTACGATACAAACTATTTTTATGTAACAACTAAATGTGAGCTAGTAACAACTTTTATTTTAGAAACAAATTTTATGATAGAGACACATTTTACGAAGGAAACAACGTTTTTTGATCAAAACCATTTTTACGAAGGAAACAACGTTTTTTGATAAAAACCATTTTTACGGCAAAAGCAGCTTTTGTGACAAAAACTAGTTTTATGTCAAAAGCAGATTTTGTGACAAAAACTAGTTTTATGTCAAAAGCAACTTTTGTGATAAAAAATCTTTTGCGACAAAAGCAACTTTTTTGATAAAAACAACTTTGGGCAGAAACAAATTTTATAATAAAAGCGTTTGTTACAAAATTAGCTTTTGTGACGAAAATAACTTTTATGACAGAAAGTTTTATAAAAAATTAATAAAAGCTTTTATAAAATTATAAAAGTTTCTTTAACAAAAGCTTTTATAAAATTATAAAAGTTTCTTTAATAAAAGCTTTTATAAAATTATAGAAGTTTCTTTGATAAAAGTAACTTTTGTGTAGCAGCGAAAAAGTAACGTCCAGAATTCCAAATCAAAGGTGCCTTGAATTTCTTTTTCAACGTGTTTGTCTTTCAAAGAAATTGTAACAAAGATTTGAACTGCAAAATGATCGAAGAATTCTGCATTTTATGGTTTTAGATATAATTAAGTACATTAGCGTCTAACGCGCCTAATTTTAAGAATAGTTTTACGAAAAACCAAGGAGGGTTGTGGGTTAAGTAAGTGCCATTCGTCCGAGCATAATTTATAATCTCGTGAAGATCAAGACACGGAAATTGTAATCATTTTCTGTACATTTATAATTTTAAACAATCCATTTCTTACCACTAGCAATAATTTCATCGAAAGTACTTCCATAAGCTTTTTATATACGCCGAAGTTGAGGCATTTGAAAAATCCATAGTTTCGAATTCAAGCACATTTTTTGACATCTATTTGAATTGCTAGAATGTCTATAATGAAAGTGGTCCAAAATTTTCAATTCTATGTACATTTCCTCATATAAGGAAGTATTGTTTTTAATATATCTTTTTCATTGCATGTAATTTTTATTGCTTCACAGAGGAAGCTTTATTATGTATGTGGTATGTGTTTCTTTTTTTCGTGAGCTTATTTAGTTTAATGAATATTTGAATTGAATTGAGCAAATCGTTGATGGAAAATTATTGATACATTCAAGATTGAAATTAATTTAATTAATTTTAATTCAAAATTTAGATTGAGAGTATTTCGCCAGTTTCATTTTAGAATCATTGTTATTACTATTTATTATTTTCAGTCTTTACTTACTTGACTTACTATAATATACAATTTAACTTGCATTATCTTGCCAAAAAAATAGTTGTCAAAAATGCGAATCCGTAGAGTTGGTTTTCTGTTGCCTTGACTTCTAACTTTATTCTAATATATGTATAATCGATCTATGAAAACTTATTGTTAAGATTGACCATAACTGGAATATTAATGTCTTGATGATATTAATGTCTTGATGATATTGAGATCTTGATGATATTAATGTCTTGGTGATATTAAGATCTTGATGATATTAATGTATGTTTGATATTAATGTCTTGTTGATACTATTGTCTTGTTGATATTAATATTTTTTTTATATTAATGTGTGTCGCACTCCGAAGAAAGGGACCTTAGTAGCAAACGATTATAGGTTAAGTTTGATGATAGTTTCAACTTGATTAAAAATTTGTTTTTTATTCTTTGTAATCAAAAAGAGTTTTTTATGAATACTTTGTGTGTATTCTATCAAGGAGAACTGTTTTCTACTGCAAATAATTAAAAAGGAAGCTTTAATCAAATTGAAACTATCTTCAAACGTAACCTACAATTTTTTCCTTCTGAGACCCCTTTCTTTGTAGCGTGTCACATGTCATGTTGATATTAATGTCTTCTTGATATTAAAATCTTCTTGATATTAAAATCTTCTTGATATTAAAATCTTCTAGATATTAAAATCTTCTTAATATTAAAATCTTCTTTATATTAAAATCTTCTTGATGATAAAATCTTCTTCATATTAAAATCTTCTTGATATTAAAATCTTCTTAATATTAAAATCTTCTTTATATTAAAATCTTCTTGATATTAAAATCTTCTTGATATTAAAATCTTCTTGATATTAAAATCTTGTCGATATTAAAATCTTCTTTATATTAAAATCTTCTCGATATTAAAATCTTCTTTATATTAAAATCTTCTTGATATTAAAATTTTTTTGATATTAAAATCTTCTTGATATTAAAATCTTCCTGATATTAATCTTTTCTCAATATTAATGTCTACTTGATACTAAAATCTTCCTGATATTAATCTTTTCTCAATATTAATGTCTAGTTGATATTAAAATCTTCTTGATATGAATCTTTTCCAAATATTAATGTCTTCTTGATATTTTAATATCTTCTTGATATTAATATCCTCCTGCTACTAATGTCTCCTTGATATTAATGTCTTCTCGACCTTAATGCCACTTGAGTAATATAATTGTTTTCTTCTTTGTCTGCATTAATTTCCAAAATCGAAAAACTGTTAATAAAGAGAGCTTTTTAAGACTCGAGAAATACGTATATTAAAACTAACGCTGTATTATTGTGTAAGATAGCGGATTCTGTAAATAATTAAGACACTTTTCCAGTCTCTCTTTCACTAACGGAATGAATTCTACAACATTTTCACTTTTATAAGCAGTATATAAAAACAGTTAAGTATTTAGAACGATATAATCCTGTATAAAACAGGCAGTGTGTACTTGGTCCTTTATTATTTTGCGGTCGACGTAATTTTACTCATTTGATATATATTGTATAGGCGCAATCATATTAAATTATGTTAAATTGTTACATTACTCTCTGTCATTATTTCCCGATTTATTTTTGCCCGTTGAACTGTATTTTTTACAATTCAATGGCTCATGTCCCATAAATCCCGTTTTATATTACTTCCTTATAGAGATTTTTTGTATAACTTTCACCGAAATTTTAAAACACAAATTGTTGATGAATTAATTAACTGTTGATTAATTGCTGATTCTATTCAAAGTTTTTATATTAATATTTATATAACATCACTTTTAATGATATTAATATCATTAATTAATATTTTCTTAGTCTTTTATTCTTTTAGTATTTTATTCTTTTAGTATTTTATTCTTTTAGTATTTTATTCTTTTAGTATTTTATTCTTTTAGTCTTTTATTTTTTTATTCTTTTAGTCTTCTATTTTTTTATTCTTTTAGTCTTCTATTTCTTTATTCTTTTATTCATTCATTCTTTTAGTCTTCTATTGTTTATACTCGTGCATTTTTATTAACAAAAAGAACTAGACTCAGTGGGAAATTTGCCGATACTCAAGCTAGGCCCAGGTTTGGGCTAATTTTGGACCAATATTAGCCAAGCTTGGGCCAAGCTTGCGCCGATGGTAATTTCTCACTGAGGAATGGAAAATTGTATTAAAATTGTTTCTGCATTTCATATTATTTTATTTTTACATAAAACCATAGAATGACATTTTTAATCGTAGAATTAATAAACAGGTTCTTCTTGGCTTCTTCGCAAAATTGCTAAAAATCCTCCAAGATGGCATATTGCAAAGATTGTCAGCAGTCCAATGCAATCTACGTGATAATGACCGATTATATAACCATATTTATCCAACACGCCTAGTCCTGTTGAGATGCAAGGCTCGTTTGGATCTGGAGGGCAAGCTTTAAAAAAATACAAATTTATCATCATTATTAAAAAATAATACTGCATTGAATTGGATTGATATTTTTATCAATCCAATTCAATGCAGTATTTTTCAAGTAAAAACTATGCATAATAGAATTCTTGATTCTGTTCTCCAATACATTTCTTTATTTTATTATTTATTACACATCGTGCATTTAAATTATTTCTTATTTTTCTTACCAATGTGGTCAATTTCTCGCCATTGTGTCAAAGATACTGCCTCTGTACCGTAATAAAACTGCGAAACGTATTTTAACCACGAAAAATATGCTGGTACGCTTCTGCAAAGTATTTAAAAAAGCGTATTAAAGTTAACAATAATTACAAAATCGGTTTTTTATTATTAAGAATTTGGATCTGAATTTTCTTCGTGAAAGAGTAGGTATGTATTGAAGTATGTATATTTTTTAAAGTATAGTTATGAAATTGTTATTTTTATTTATTATTATTTATAAACATTTATATTTTATTTTTTTACCCGAGTTGAACGTAAATTCCGCTAAAAATTAGTCCAATGAAGTCAATAGGAACTGCAAGCAGAGATGCCGTTTCGAAAGATTTAAAGGCAGATGACATTAAAAATCCTGTTATAATTATTTAGAGCTATAGTTTGTTAATAACGGCAATAGTTATAATAATAAAGGTAATAATAATAACGATATGATAGAAATAATATAGTTATATTAACTCTAATAGATAATATATATTTTAATAGATATTGTTTTATGAAACAATATGTATATAGTTACACTTTATATATATAAAAAAGTGATATATGTATACAAAAAAGTTAGTTTATATCTAAAACTATATTAATGTAAAAATAATCGTATATAGTACAATTATTTTCTTTTGAAAAATATATTAACAAATTGTTACCTGTAGCAGAAGCAGAAATTGCACTAAGAGCAACAGGTATTGTGAAAAGTATAAATCCAGAAAATCCACCATTCAATCCAACAACCAGATAAATAAGAGTCGAATATGCTAAAGTTTGAATTATGATGCCCGGTATCTGTACATTTTTACATTCTCATCAATAATGAGAAAGTATTCAAAATGTGCGATTTTACACTTTTGCTAATTTTTTAATACAAACTTTAATAACAATTGGTTAAAAAATCTTGTGAAAAAACTATCTTGAAATATGGTTAAGTATTAATAATTTTCTAAACGTTATAATGGGACGCATGAAAATCCCCCACATTGAATTTGTTATAATTTTTGCAATTTCGAACTGGATCAGCTAGAATTTCTATGTCATCGAATTTTATAAAGTAGAATTTATATTAAAATTAATTGTTTATTTAAGAATTTTTATTCAGCAGAATTAGTATTTAAAGAAATTTTTATTTAGTCGAACTTTTATAAAACAGACTCTCTATTTTACTCAATTTTTATTTATTATAATTTCTATTTAACAGAATTTAAATTCTACAAAATTTCCATAAGAGAGAATTTGCAATAAATATAAATGTTTTTAATCTTATTTTCAATAAAGAGAATATGCACTTAACAGAATTTTGATTTAATAGAATTTGAATTTAAAGGAATTTTTATTTAATACAACTTTTATTTAACTGAATTTTCATTTAA
>WNHD01002294.1:0-15427 GCA_011057455.1 Ganaspis sp. Gsp50
GAAGAAATTTACAGTTGTCTGAAGTATTTTAAAGTAGTTTTAAGTATTTTTAAATATTTTGAAGTGTTTTGAAGTATTTTAAATCCTTTTAAAACATTTTGAAAAACCATAATATTTTAAAAGCTTTAAAAACACTTGAATATACTTTAAAATATTTAAAGACACTCAAAAATGTTCAAAAATATTTAAATTTACTTAAAACTACTTTAAAATGTTTTAAAATACTTTAAAATACATCAAAATACATCAAAATATATTAAAATACTTAAAATTACTTATAAATAATTCCAACTACTTCCCAATACCTTAAAATATTTTAAAAATACTTCAAATTCTTTAAAATCTTTAAAAACACTTCAATATATTTCAAAATATTTAAAAACACTTCAAAATGCTTAAAAATATTTAAGTCTACTTAAAATTACTTTAAAATACTTGAAAATACTTGAAATCCTTTATATTACTTTATGATACTTTAAAAAGCTTAAAAATGTTTCAAGATACTTCAAAATAGTTGAATTATTTTGAAGTATCTTTAAATATTTTGAAGTCTTTAAAAGTAATAAAAAGGTTTTTGAAGCATTTTAAAGTGATTTTTAGTATATCTAAATATTTTTATGTATTTTTAATGTTTTTAAATATTTCTAAGTGTTTTGAAATATTTGAAAATATTTTAAATTATTTTAAAGTTATTAAAAGAATTTTGAAATATTTTGAAGTATTTTACAGTTACCTGAAGTATTTTAAAGTAGTTTTAAGTATTTTTGAATATTTTGAAATATTTTAAATTACTTTCCTATTTTCTAAATATGCCTTTAAAATATTGTAAAATCTTTTTGTAAATTATTTAACACTAAGAATACTAATATTTTTAATAAATTACAACTTATTTAAAGTATCTTTGAATATTTTGAAGTATTTTAAAATAATTTTAAGTATATTTAAATATTTTTAAATATTTTTTAGTATTTTCAAGTGTTTTTAAACATTTTTTAGTGTTGTCAAATATTTTGAAGTATTGGGAAGTACTTGAAAATATTTTATTTCATTTTTATAAAAAAAATATTTTGAAGTGTTTTGAATTAGTCTTAAGTATTTTAAAGTAGCTTTAAGTATTTTTAAATATTTGGAGTATTTTTAAATATTTTGAAGTATTTTTAAATATTTTGAGTATTTTTAAATATTTGTGGTATTTTTAAATATTTGAAGTATTTTTAAATATTTGGAGTATTTTGAAGTAGTCTCAAGTATTATTGTTGAAAAATCATAAAAAAAAACTTATTGAAAAATAGGTAAAAACGGGATAAATATTTGATTTTAGGTGTTTTAGGGAATTTTCTTTAAAAAAGGGGAAAATAAAAAGTGAATCATTGAATGAATACAAATATAACTAAACAATTAAATAAATGAAAATACTACCTTTACTCGAAGTGTAGAGTAAGGCAGCCTGAAAGCAAACATTCTGCACTTCCGATAAACTCTCATCAATTGAAATTTGCATGCCAAATCCGGCGTCAGGATTCACATTCGGCAGACTCAATAAATCAGTCGATCTGACAAAGAAATTCCCGTGGAAGGTGTGAATACTTATGCCCCGCGAGCAACGAATTCTCATAACAGCTTCGAATCCGATTTTTCTTGTCAAATACCGTCTGAATATCCGATCAAGGCTCTCCACACATTGTATTTTCGACGATCGGAAAAGTGGCACATGATAAATACACCCTCCGGAAAATTTACACATGCCAGCTGAAAAAAAGATAACAA
Organism: Ganaspis sp. Gsp50; assembly: GCA_011057455.1. Taxonomy (NCBI): domain Eukaryota; kingdom Metazoa; phylum Arthropoda; class Insecta; order Hymenoptera; family Figitidae; genus Ganaspis; species Ganaspis sp. Gsp50. The sequence continues at coordinate 1,768 of WNHD01002294.1, forward strand.
TAATTACTGAAAATTCGTCAACAGCAAAACGTGCATTCGTAATTAAAAAACTAACTCCTTTCCTCAATTTGTAATTAAAAAACTAATTCTTTTCCTCAATTTGTAATTAAAAAACCAATTCTTTCCCACAATTGATAATTAAAAGATGAATTCTTTCTCTGAATTCGTTACTTAAGAATAATTCTTTTAATTTTAAACTCACAGAGAGTGGCTAAATCGCTATATTGGCAATTGAGAAGGAAAAGATCAATAGCGATTTGCTGGCTGCTGCAATCTAATGCAAGACGTTTGTAAAAATCAGTCACTGGATTTAAATTCGGGACGTCTTTGCTGGTCCGGGTGCTGGGATCTTCTCGTGCTTGTAGAGCTCCTGGACCGACATTTGGAAGGCAGGTTTGAAAAACGGTGATTCGACCTCCAGTTGGAGCCTGAAAATGAACAATTTTTATTTATTTGGTCACGAAAAGGTGCGGTTTTTTTTAAAAAAGAACAGGGACGAAAAGAAAGAAATTCGAAAAGATTAACTTTTGATGTAATTGTTCAAGTACCATGAGTTTATAAGCGGCTTGTAATCCGGCTCCTAAAGCACTTTGTGTGTCGTGTGTTCCCTGAAATTTCGTTGGCAGTTGTTTCAATAGAATGTCAACCAGTTCGCTTCTTTCTTTTAAATTAACGATCAGATTCTCCGGGCAGGGCAGAAAGACGTCTGAAAAATGCAAAATTATCATGTAGATGGTAATAAAAAGAAAATAGTAAATTTAGTTTTACTATTTATTCTAAAATGGTAAATTTGATTTCACAATTTATTTGAAAATAGAAAATTTAATTTTTAAATTTATTTTAAAATAGAAAATTTAATTTTTAAATTTATTTTAAAATAGTAAATTTAAATTTACGCTTCTGATTCAAATGTTAAATAGTAAATATATTAAAATAGTAAATATAATAAAATAGTAAATACAATAAAATAGTAAATACAATAAAATAGTAAATATAAGAAAATAGTAAATTTAAATGGACTACCTTCTTTAAATTTTAAATACTGTAAAATAGTGCATTTAACTTTCTTAAAATTTAAATATTGTAATTGTAAAATAGTAAATTTAAATTTTCTTTAATTTTTCTTTAAATTTTAAATGAAAAAAAATAGAAAAAATTTGAAACATTACCTTCGACGTCAAGCATGATCATTTCGTGAGGCTGCGAAACGCCGTCAGGTAAGCTGAAAAAATGAATCGACGAGTCAACGGCAATAAATCCAACTTGCATTCTACCGTCGCCAGGCATCTTGGAAAGTTCCTCTTCAATTATTTTACAAACTACGCTTAAATATCCGCTTTCAACTGCAAGTCTCGAGACGTCCAGGACAAAAAGATAAACCGCCGGCTGCGGAGGACGGAGCTGAAATAAAGAAATGAATAAATAATAAAGAATATAAATTAAGAAAGAAATAAACAAGTGAATAAAGGAATAAATAAACGAAGAAGTAAGGAAAGAAATAAGTGACTAAAGTATATAAGTAAATAAAGAATTAAATGAATGAATGAATAATGAAGTAAAGGAAGAAAGAAATAAAGAAGTAGATAAGGAAACAAATAAATGAATAAAGAAGTAAATAAAGAAATGAAAAAAGTAAGTAAAGAAATGAATAAAATAGTAAGTAAAAAATAAATAAAGAAGTAGATAAGGAAAAAAAATTAATGAATAAACAAATAAATAAAGAAATGAATAAAAAAGTAAGTAAAAAAATAAATAAAGTAGATAAGGAAAAAAATAAATGAATAAAGAAGCAAATAAAGAAATGAATAAAAAGTGAAGAAATAAATAAAGAAATAAATAAATTAGATAAGGAAAAAAATAAATGAATAAAGAAGTAAATAAAGAAATGAATAAAAAGTAAGTGAAGAAATAAATAAAGAAATAAAGTAGATAAGGAAAAAAATAAATGAATAAAGAAGCAAATAAAGAAATGAATAAAAAGTAAGTGAAGAAATAAATAAAGAAATAAAGTAGATAAGGAAAAAAATAAATGAATAAAGAAGTAAATAAAGAAATAAATAAAAAAGTTTGTAAAGAAATGAATAAAAAAGTAAGTAAAGAAATAAATGAATAAATAAAGAAGTTTACATATTTTAATAAAATCTGAAAGTACCATGTATTCACTGGGTGCGATAAATTCGATTGTGCTGGTTTTCACTTCCGGTCTGCGAGACGGATCGCCGTACGATTTAGTGGCAGGGTCAAATTGAAATTCGTCCGGAACTGCAAGTGAAGATAAAAAATTATGTAATCCGCAATTTAATAAAATGAATTTTAATTTGATTTATTTAAATGATTTTCATTTTAATCTACTGAAATAAGTTTTGATTTGATAAATTGAAACGAATTTTATTTTAATCTACTGAAATTAACTTTAATCTACTGAACTGAATTTTAATTTGCTAAATTGAAACGAATTTTATTTTGATTAATTGAAACGAAGTTTCTTTTTGATAATTCAAATGAATATGAAATTGATTAAAACTACTCAATTCATCAAAGAACATTTTTGAGAATCTTTAGGAAAATTCGAATTGTAAGTTTAAAATTTCTAAGAAAAAAAAAAGAGATACTCACGCTCGTTAATCCTGTAGCATAAATTACATTTCCATCTTTTAGCGTCTACGAAATAAACGAAAGGATTGATGTAGGTTCGACAGGCTCGACATCGAACAATTGTGCTGCATTGTATGACCGCCAAGTGCTAAAAAATCACAAATTCGTTAATATTAACGATAATAATAATAATAATAATAATAATAATTATTATTATTATTATTATTTTCGTTATTAATAATGAACAATAATAAAAATTATTAGGTTTAAATTAATAATCGATTCCAATAATAATAATAATTTTCGTTATTGGTAATGAACAATAATAAAAATTATTAGTTTTAAATTAATAATCGATTCCAATAATAGACTTAAATTACAATAGTATAAATAAATTACAATAGTAGACTTAAATTACAAAAGTAGATTTAAATTACAATAGTAGACTTAAATTGCAAAAGTAGATTTAAATTACAAAGGTGGAATTAAATTACAAAAGCAGCGTTAAAGTACAATAGTAGACTCAATTTTCAGTGTTCAATAAACTTACGTATAAATCTTTAAACGGATGAATTAAGACACCTAATGGCAGTCTCGACTTTTGTAGAAGGGAATTAGTTTCTGGAATTTTAGTTAACGTGCATCGAAAAATGCTGAAAAGATAAAATCAATTTGTTATAAATATTATTAGTGTTTTTGCAATAGTTTGTAAAATTGGAATTCCGAACAATAACATTTTTTTTAAATCGAAAAATTGTCACAGCATTGAAAATTAATTATTCAAAGACGAATTTTACAAATGTAAGCTGCATTTTAATTATTTAAAGTTGAATTTTAATTATTTAAAGTTGCAGTTTAATTATTTAAAATTGCATTTTAGTTATTTAAAGTTACATTCTGATTAGTTAGAGTAAATTTTACAATTCAAATTAATATAAACGATCAAATTCTTGGCATTGTACGTACTCAGGACTACAATTAACTTGGTCCAAAAATTCTTGATTCAATTTTATTTTCGGTGGTTCAATTTTCTCTGGCGGCAAAATATTCCTGCATTGCAAAAGATCAATCGTCTCGTTGCCCTAAAAATCGAAAAATAATTGACAAACGGTTCAAATTTGTAGTTTTTGTATCTCAATTTATTCCTTAATAATAAATAAAACAACAAATAAATAAAACAACAAATAAATAAAACAACAAATAAATAAAACATAACAATTAAATAAAGCATGGAAAATAAATAAAACAACAAATAAATAAAACATAAATAAATAAAGCATGAAAAATAAATAAAACAACAATTAAATAAAACATAACAAATAAATAAAACAACAAATAAATAAAACACTTTTAATACTTAATTAAATATTTTCAACAATAATAATAAAAACAAAACGTTATATTTTGTTCTCATTTTAAACCAAAAAAATCAACTTTCAATTTATTTCATACAATTATAGTTGCATTTTTAAAATAAAAAGGAAATATTAATTGAAAAGAATGTGATTATAGTTGTTTTTTAATTACCCATAATTTGTTAAAACCAGCTTGGGTGATGCCCATTCCGCTCATTTGATTATTGAGTTGATTGAGTTGATCTGGATACGAAGACGGATATCTTTTGTTCATATTATCCAGAGGAACATTGGACATTTGACGTGGGTATGGCGGTCTCGTATCGTACGGATTTTGCTACAAATAAATATTAACGATCATTCATTCTCGAAATCCAAAATATCAAAAAAAGAAAGGAAAACGAAACGAAATAGAAACAAAAAAAGGAACAAAATAAAAACAACAAAAAAGGAAATAGAAACAAAAAATAACGAAATGAAAATAAAAAAAAAATAGAAACAAAAAGAGACGAAAAAAAAAGAAAAAAAAGAAATAGAAACAAAAAGAGACGAAAAAAAAATTAAAAAAAGAAAAAGAAGAAATAGAAACAAAAAGAGAGACAAAAAAAGAAAAAGAAGAAATAGAAACAAAAAGAGAGAAGAAAAAAAAAGAAAAAGAAGAAATAGCAACAAAAAGAGAGACGAAAAAAAATAAAAAAAAGAAATAGAAACAAAAAGAGAGACGAAAAAAAGAAGAAATAGAAACAAAAAGAGAGAAGAAAAAAAAGAAAAAGAAGAAATAAAAACAAAAAGAGGGACGAAAAAAAGAAAAAGAAGAAAAAAAGAGACGAAAAAAAATTAAAAAAAGAAATAGAAACAAAAAGAGAGACGAGAAAAAAATTAAAGAAAGAAATAGAAACAAAAAGAGACGAAGAAAAAATTAAAAAAAAGAAATAGAAACAAAAAGAGAAACGAAAAAAAAGAAAACAAAAAGAAATAGAAACAAAAACAGAGATGAAAAAAAAGAAAAAGAAGAAATAGAAACAAAAAGAGAGACGAAAAAAAAGCAAAAGAAGAAATAGAAACAAAAAGATAGACAAAAAAAAGACAGAAGAAAAAAAAATAAAAAAAAAGAATAGAAACAAAAAAAGCAAAAAAATAAAGACAAAGTGAAACCAAAAGAAGAAAAAAAAGAAAAGAAAAATGAGAAATAAAAAGAATAACAAAATAATAAAATATAAAAAATAACGAAATAAAAATAAAAAGGAAACGAAATAGAAGCCAAAAATCGAAATACATAGTAACAAAAAATAAACCAAATAAAACCAAAAAAAGAGACGAGAAAAACGAAAAAAAAGAAATAAAAAGAAGAACATAAGAAAATAAAAACGAACAACAAAAAACAAGATAAAAAAAGATAAAATACTTAATAACAAAAAAGATCATAAAAGAAGAAACGAAATAAAATCAATAAAGGAACGAAAAAAAGAAAAAAACAACGATAAAAAGAAAAAAGCAACATAATAAAAAAAAAAGAACGAAATACATAATAACAAAAAAGGAACGAAATAAAACCAAAAGAAGAGAAAAAAGCAACGCAATAAAAAGAAAAAAAAAACAACAAAAAATACAACAAAATAAAAACAACAAAAAACGAAATACATAACAACAGAAAAAGAAACGAAATAAAAATAACAACGAAACACTTCTTAATAACAAAAAAGAGACGAAATAACGACACAAGATATCAACAAAAATAAAAGCAAAAATAAAACGCAACAAAAATAAAACGCAACAAAAATAAAAAAAGCAATAACAAAGTAAAAAGAAACAGGGAAAAAATGGTAGAAAATCATAAAAAAAAATTACCTGTTGCTGTGTTGGTAACGGAGGCATTCCCGGCATTGGTCTAACTTGAGTCGTGGACGCGTGTACATTTGCCTTTTGTCCCATTAGACCAGGTCCAGATAAATTCGTACTCGTCATTTGATTACCATATGAATAATTAAGCGGATACTTGGCTGATTGACTAGTGAAATTTTGCTGTGAATTGAAAGGACCCTGTGGCGGCATCGATCCTCCCAAAACACTGCCTTGAGCATTCTGAACATTCTGCGACGCATTCTGAGTAAACATGGCATTCTGCAAATTCGCCCCACTCTGCATATTTGGAATATTACGCGCACCCTGCACATTAGAAACATTCCGCGTATTCTGCATATTTGCAATATTGTGCCCGCTCTGCATATTTGGAATATTCGGTCCACTTTGCATATTTGGAATATTCGGTCCACTTTGCATATTTGGAATATTGTGTCCACTCTGCATATTTGGAATATTCTGTGCAGTTTGCATATTTGGAATATTCGGTCCAATTTGCATATTTGGACTTTGCATATTTGGAATACTCTGCGTATGCTGCATATTTGGAATATTCGGCACGCTTTGCATATTTGGAATATTCGGTCCACTCTGCATATTTGGACTTTGCATATTTGGAATGCTCTGCGTATGCTGCATATTTGGAATATTCGGCACGCTCTGCATATTTGGAATATTCGGTCCACTCTGCATATTTGGAATCGTCTGTGGATGCTGCATATTTGGAATTGTCTGCATAAACGGAGCATTCTTTATACTCGGGACGTTCTGTCTATTTGGAATATTCTGCATATTTGGAGCATTGTGCATATTGCTCTGCATATTTGGAATATGTTTTGCATTCGTAGTGCTCTGTGTATTTGGAACATTCTGCATATTTGGAACGTTGTGTATATTGGGCGCATTCTGCATATTAAGATTGCTGTGCACATTAGGATTGCTTTGCATATTAGGATTGCTTTGCATTGTCGCGCTCTGTATATTAACGCTGTTCTTCATATTAACACCACTCTGCATATTAAGACCGCTCTGCATATTAAGACCGCTCTGTATATTAACACCGCTCTGCATATTAACACCACTTTGCACACTGGTAGCGCTTTGTATATTATGACCGCTCTGTGTACTCAAAAAATTCCGCATATTTGGAATATTTTGTATGGTAGAAACGCTCGGCATATTAGAAGCGCTCTGCATATTTGGATCCCTCTGCATATTTGAATCTTGTTGCATATTTGGATCTTGCTGCATATTAGGATTCCTCAGCACATTGGAATCCTTTTGTATATTAGAATCCATCTGCACATTAGGATTCCTCTGCATATTAGGATCCCTTTGCATATTAGAATCTCGTTGCATATTAGGATCCCTGTGCATATTAGGATCTCGTTGCATATTAGGATCTCGTTGCATATTTGGATCTTTTTGCATATTAGGATTCCTCTGCATATTTGGATCTTGTTGCATATTAGGATTCCTCTGCATATTTGGATCTTGTTGCATATTAGGATTCCTCTGCATATTTGGATCTTGCTGCATATTAGGATCCCTCTGCATATTAGGATCTCGTTGCATATTTGGATCTGGTTGCAAATTAGGATTCCTCTGCATATTAGGATCTTGTTGCATATTAGGATTCCTCAGCACATTGGAATCCTTTTGTATATTAGAATCCATCTGCACATTAGAATTCCTTTGCATATTAGGATCCTTCTGCATATTAGTATCTCTCTGCAAACTGCCCACACTCTGTGCACTCAAAGCGCCCTGCATATTTGGAATACTTTGCACATTTGGAATACTTGGCGTGCCAGACGCGCTCTGCATATTAGGAGCATTTTTTTGCCCCAAACTCTGCACTCCGTACTGACTTCCCTGTCGGAAATTTGAAGCACTTTCACTCGAAACTTTCGTTTCATTTTGCGATTGATTCGAAACGTTCGTCTGGTTCTGCGGCTGATTGAAAATCCCCATTTGACTGGGAGACTGGTTTCGAATGTTTGACTGATACAGAGGACTCGATTGAGTCGGTTGATTCGACGATTGACTTGTGAGAGCCTGCAGATGCTGCGATGGACTCGAAAGTGTCTGCAGATGTTGCGATGGACTCGAAAGCGTCTGCAGCTGCTGCGATGGACTCGAAAGCGTCTGCAGCTGCTGTGTCGGACTCGGCTGATTCTGTGTCGAACTCGGAAGCGTCTGCAGATGCTGCGGTGTCTGCAGAAGCTGCGTGGGGCTCGAAAGCGTCTGCAGGTGCTGCGTTGGACTCAAAAGCGTCTGACCCTTGAGAAACTGATTTTCAAGAGACTGAAGAGTTTTCGCAACAGGTTGTGGGTCCAGAAGACTCTTTTTCGAGTCCTCGAGGCCGCTGAAGGCCGAATTTGAAGACGATTGGCTAAAAGTTGGTGTCTCCGGCTTCTCCTTGCTTTGGCAAATTGTCGACTCGTTGAAGGCTAATCCTGCAGATTGGGAGTGAATTTGCTTGGTGAGTGTTGTTGCTGTTGGAGCTGGGGAATTCTCTTCAATTTGCGGCGAATGTGTGCTTTCTTGGAATTTGGAAAGTCGAGGAAGAGAGGTGTAATTTGCATCTTGAAGGGGAGACTGCTGTCCGTTTATGGGAGGCATCTGCGGTCTCCATTCGGGCCTGTATTGTGACTGAAGACCCGAATTTCGAAGATATTGGGTTGGCGATGCGTCCCTCGACGTCTCCCTCGAAGACTGTGAAGACGGGGTTCCTGCTCGTAAAGATAAAAATATAAATATTTTCTGATTTTCTACGTCAATAGTTTTGAATTTATAAATTTCTTATTATTTTTCTAGATTTTTTCTTGTTAGGTTTTCTATTTATTTTATATGTTTATATTATAGATTCATTTATAGATTCATTTATAGATTCATTTATAGATTCAAATATAGCTTCATTTATAGATTCATTTATAGATTCAATTATAGATCCATTTATAGATTAATTTAAATAATATTTGGAATTCTTACCGGCTAAATGGGGAGATTGAATGCCGTTTTGTGGGTACGGAATATTTTGTTGGCCGATTCCGTTGACGGGAGATGATCCAGTTTTTAATCCAGGATCCGAATCCTTTGGATAAGGGTGATTGCTCAACTGAGACATTTTACGTTGTATGGTATAACTGAAACTGTAAAAAAGATCCTTGATGTATTTAACATTTTCTACGAAAGCTTAATTTGCATTTATAAAAAGATATCGTGAAAATGAAACACTTGAATCAATAAGAAATGTGTATTTAATAATCTGGTGCAACTAAATCGTTTTGTGAGTTTAAAAATTTTAATTTCTACAAATATTCGTAGCTTCTTTTTTTTAAAAAATGGCATTTAAATTCTTCGTGTTTCTATAAGGAATAATTAACAAATTAATAAATTGACAAATTGAAAAATAGATAAATAAATTGATAAATAATTTGATAAATTAATAGTTAAATAAATTGATAAAGAAATTGATGAATAAATTGATGAATAGATTGATAAATAAATAAATTGATAAATAAATAAATTGATAAATAATTTGATAAATTAATAGTTAAATAAATTAATAAAGAAATTCATGAATAAATTGATGAATAAATTGATAAATAAATAAATTGAGAAAAATTAATTGATAAGAACATTGAGAAATAAATTGATGAATACACTGATAAGTAAGTAAATAAATAAATTGGTAAATAAATAAAAAAACTGATGAATCAATTGATAAATAAATTGAGAAATAAATAGATAATTAGACAAATATATTAATGAATAAATAAATAAATTTTAAACACGAATAATTTATTTCTGAATAAATAAACAAATGAAAAAAAAGGTAAATAATAAAGTAAAAAAGCAATTAACAATTATAAATAAATTACACGAAAAAAAAAACAAATAAAAAATAAATTTCAATAAAACTGCAAGAATTTGATAAATTAAAGTTGTTTTGCAAATAAATTGATAAATTGACGAATAAATAAATTGATGAATAAATAAATTGATAAATAAATAAATTGATAAATAAGTAAATTGATAAATAAATAAATTGGTAAATAAATAAATTGGTAAATAAATAAATTGATAAATAAATACATTGAGGAATAAGTAATTTGATAAATAAATAACTTTTAAACACGAATAATTGATTATTAAAAAAATGAAGAACAAAGAAAAATAAATTTTAAAAACGTCAATTAACTGGAAATGAATTACAATATGAAAATAAACAAATTGTTGAAAAGAAGTAAAAAAAATCTTGAAAAGGAAGAAATTCATGAAAAGGAACAAAAAACTAAATAATCGAGAAAAACAACCGACAAATAAAAAAGTAAATAAATAAACCAAAGAAATAGAAAACAATAAAAAAAAGCAGACAATTTTCAATGATAATGAAAACGAGAATTTGCATAATGAAGCTGACACTATTATTAAAAACAATAATAAAAAATGCTCCTCTATGAGGAAGCAAAAATAATTAAAAGTTATTATATAAATCAAACAATAATACAAATCAAACAATAAAATACGAATCAAAAAATAATAGAAATCAAACAATAAAATACGAATCAAAAAATAATAGAAATCAAATAAAATACGAATCAAAAAGTAATACAAATAAAAAAATAATAGAAATCAAACAATAAAATACGAATCAAAAAATAATGCAAATCAAAAATAATTACAAATCATTAAAAACAATAAAAATTAATTAAAAACCATATAATAAAAGGACAGCGAATAAACCAAAAAATACAAATTTAAAAACAAGACAATTTATTCATTTATCTGCCAATCTTCTGATCCTCTAATTTTCTAATCTCAAGAAATATCTCTTCCATCACTTGATTAACTTAACAAAGAAATCTTGACATATTAACAAAGAAAAGTGTATAAAAAAAGGAGAAAAAAAATCTCTGCAAATTGTCAAAATCATCCTCTATCTCAACTCCCTCTTTTTGAAATTCTCACAATTAATCCTCCCTGGAATTATCCGCCAATAAAGAAAATAAATAATTCGTAAAGCAACAACATTTGACAGAAATTAGTAACCCAGATTGAAGTGAATTCTTGACAAGAATTTGAATAATTGACACAAATTCTGAACACGCGTTAAAGGTTAAAACGTCACTTGTAAAAACGCGACACTCCACTGATGACGGGGAACTTGCCAGAAAACAGGCATTTTTTATCAACTTTTCTCAACCTACTTACCTTTTGCGCTGAATATTGCGCCGAGAAAATTATCCAGCGTTAAATTTCTCCTGTGACAAATTCACTCATTGCACTGAAAAAGGATGAAAACTCGAATAATTAACTGGAAAATGAAACTCACTAACGACACACAACATTACGTGGCAGCGAAGGCGATTGCAGCGCCAATTTCTCACGTGGCTAGTATGCGAAACAGTTTACGTCATGTGACGTCACTGAGATTGCAAAAACTAACCTCAATTGTTTAGAATAATTCGGTGTTTCTTTTCTGCAAAATTGCTTCAAGTGTATTGCGTGTATTATGATATAATAACTGTAACAATGGAAAGTGTTTAATCAGGCATTGTGTCAATTGAATGAAATTACTTATGTTCAAGATTGCTGCTGTTTATTATCCTTTTGGAAAGAATGTTTTGGTTGGTATCACTATATCAAACTTAGGACTATATCAAATAATCTTGTTTTGATTCATGTTTCAAATATTTTAATGTGTATTTAATGTCTTTTTTTTTATCTTTTTTTGAAATGATTGGTATTCCTTTTTAATACAATTTTTCATTCTTTAAAGCGTTTGTAATATTTCTTTGTCGGTTCTGTTCTTTGTTGCTGTTTTATTTATTTGTTTTTTTTTCAATGTATACCATTCATAACACTATATATGTTATATTATCATTTGGCTTTCGTTACAATTGTTTTTATTAATTATTTTTCATATTGTAAATTGATTCTCTTATATTATTTATTTTTATTAATTTTTATATTTATGGATTAGTTATTCTTGTTTTTGTTGTTGATGTTACTATTATTATTATTATTGTTATTTTTATTATTATTTTTATTATTATTTTTATTATTTTTATTATTATTTGTATTATAAGATTAGTTTTTACAGTAAATTAAATTATATTTAAGAAATAAATAAAAACATTATAAACAACTGATAAAAGTCGTCAAAGCTATTTTAATTAAAGTTGTTACCAAAGATTCAGAAAAATGGGGATACTATTCACTATATTACCAGAGATTTATCAAAATGAAGATACAATTATTACTATAATATTACCAGAGATTTATAAAAATTGCGACAATCTCCGAATGAAGGGACCATAGAAGATTTTGTTCACAGGTTACGTTTGATGACAGTTTTAACTTAATTAATGCTTCCTTTTAATTATTTGCAGACAAAAATAGTTTTTCTTGGTAGCATTTGTACTAAATATTCAAGAAAACCCCCTTTTGATTGCAAATTATTAAAAGGAATGCTTTTATCATGTTAAAACTACCATCAAACATAACCTATACTCAGAAGCTTTCAAGGTCACTTTCGTCAGAACGCGTCACCATTACTATAATGTTACCAGAGATTCATCAAAATGGGAATTTTCTTCACTATATTACCAAAGATTTATCAAAATGGAGAAACAATTGCTATAATTTTACCAGAGATTTATTAAAATGCAGATACAATTGCTATAATATTACCAGAGATTTATCAAAATGGGGATACTAATCACTATATTACCAGAGATTTATCAAAATATTTTGCAGAATACTATCCACTACATTGGGGGTCGTTCATAAACTACGTAGCCCACTTTTTGGAAATTTTACCCCCTCCCCTACGTACAGTCCCGGCCATTGATGCTATCCTTTTTTGCACTAAACAAATTCTCAATTTGCGTGTTACTTTCTATGTTATTTTATCCCATGCCTATGAAAAATGTTAAGGCCTGAAATGAAACAATATAGAAAGCGACACGCAAAGTGGGAATTTGCCTAGAGGAAGAAAGGAAGGAATTAATGGCTGCGACTGTTCAGTCGGCGTCGGATATGCCTTCCAAAATGTTACAGAAGAAATTCCCACTCACTTTCTATGTTGTTTCACTCTATGCCTTTAAGAAGGAGATGAGGACTCTATAGAGTATTTTAATGTGACGTCATTCTGTCAGGAAGGTTAGGCTCAGAACCAAATTTACATTGTGTTTCATTGGGAATTCCATTGAAACACAATGTAAATTTGGATCTGAGCCTAACCTTCCTGACAGAATGACGTCACATTAAAATACTCTATGCCTTAAAATTCCCCATAGGCATAGAATGAAATAATATAGAAAGTGACACGCAAAGTTGGAATTTCTTTAGTAACTTTTTAAAAAGCATATCTGACATCGACTGTGCGCCTTCCCCTCTAGTAACTTTTCATAACCTAATTTGTCACTTTCTATTGCTTTCTTTATTTCGTGACTAACTTTAGAATTGTGTAAATAGGACATGAAATAATGAAAACAGAAAGTGATAAGTTTTTAGGTAGAAATGGGGTACATTTTCACCTTTTGCTGTCGGTCGTCGACCAACAAAATTTACATTTGACCAAAAGAGACAGTGCACAGTGTTTCTTACTCCAATGTACATTTTTTAGTTGACGACCGACAGCAGGTTGTACACTCGGCGTCATATATGCCTTAACATCCGGTCAAAAAATCCACTAGCAAAATTCTTGTTTGAAGTAATTTCCTATCCGTGGTATCTTATTAAAGTGAAGGGAACCACGGATGGGAAATCACTTCAAACGAGAATTTTGCTAGTGGATTTTTCGGCCGGATGTTAAGGCATATATGAAGTCGACTGTA
>WNHD01002295.1:0-10166 GCA_011057455.1 Ganaspis sp. Gsp50
CTCAAAGTGTTTGACAGCCAAGTAAATTTTAAATGACTTACTTCCATGTATTCGTAATCAGTACGTATACCAAGTTTCAAAAAAATCAGAGGTAACACGCTTTCGCAACCTCATCCAATTTAATTATGCAATTCATTATTTTTTTTAAGGAAATAGTTCTCTCTAAATCTGAATTAATAAGCAATATTTCTAATTCGAATTATTAACTGACGGGGAAAAATTATAAATAGAATCTAGTTAAAGTTTAAATAAAAAATACCTCAAAAGTGACCAAATTTGGTACAGTAACCAAAGGCCACAAGTGTCTTACACATTTTTAGCTGATAATTAAGGTCCTAAAACAAACACTCATGTATAATAGTATTAATAATTACTTAATACTATTGTACTATAATTATCAATTAAGGTACTAACACAAACATTCATGTACAGTGCAATCAATAATTATTATTTAATACTATTGTACTATAATCATCAATTAAAAATGTGTGAATAACTTGTAGCGTTTGGTCCAGTGACGAAAGGCCACAAGTGATTTACACATTTATAATTGATAAGTAAGATCAGGGTGTCCACTAAATTTTGTTTCTGAAATTCCCAGATATTTCCTGGTTTTCCCGACTATTCACGGTTTTATTTTGTTTTCCCGGCTATTTTTATTAAATAATTTAATAAACATTTGTTTGTCAAACTTTGTGTAAACTTATTGAAGTTCGGAATTTATAATTTGTATCACGGGTACTAAGAAAAGAACCTAATCTAAAAAATATCAACAATGTAAATCCACTTGCTAATTAAATAAATTAGCTTAATTAATCCGTTTAATACTAATAAATTTAATTACCCGTTAGTACCGAATTTTTCAAAATTATTACATCTTGCATCCGGAAGCAAAAGGGACTTACTAGTAGTTGTTTCTTCTGGATGAATCAGCTTCCGGGACACGTTTAGGTCACCTGCGTTGTAGTGAAAATAGCAACACAAAGCTGATCGGGCTCTGAAAAAAAAAACATAAATTTTACATTAATAACTAATGTAATAAAAAATTAAAAGGAGCAAATCTTTAAAAAGATTATTTTAATGAAATTTAAATTATTGATGCAAAAATACAGTAATTTTCATCTATCTTGTTTAACTCAACTTTTTAGGTATATTTTATACCTAGGTAGTATATTTAAGAATTAACTGCATTCCTTTATCTAAAATTGCTATTTTTATCAGCGCAATTGCTGTTGAAACGTTTCCATGAATTTTGTTAAAAATGTGAATTGAAAAGAAGTTAAAAATGAGAATTCAATCTATGTACTTTGTTGAATGGCATTATGGCAGGAAATTTTGGAATATAGGTTGCCTGAAAAAGTATTTATGGTGTGAGGTAAAAGCTAGAATTTGATCGGGGTTATAAAGAATTCAAGAATCGGATAACTGGCTGGAAAAAGCGATGCAATAGTCCCGTTGACGCATCGAACAATAGCGTAACGTCACGGACCGGTAGCGATTAAATGATGAAATGTATTGGGTACTTGCCCGGACTTTGTAAAACTTCCTTATCAGGTTAAATTTAATGCATAAAGCGTAAAGTTTCCCATGCATACATTCATGGAGCAGAGAATTATGGCATTCGACAAAGTGAGTATCGAATACTGCGAAATCAGTGGCGGGTGACTGAAGCACGTATGACGAAGTCACTTTGATACTTCCGACGGAGAATTCCATTTTCCACAAGAAAAATCCATTGCCGATGGTCACTGAAAAATTGCCGAATTATGCGATCACCACCGGAACTCAACTCTTCATTTTTCCATCGTCTTTTCCTTTTTCTCACTTACGACTAAAAATGAAAAAATAACCTGATCGACGTACAACATTCTTCGTTCATTCAACTATAAAATGTCATATTTCATTTTTCCATCGAGATATGCTACATACTCATATATATTCAGAGAAAAATTTATCATATTTCTTCGAGAGATAATTTTGCTATTTTTGTTTTTGATGGTATCTTTATGTTAAAACTATCGTCTTGAAAGCATGAATATATTTTGGAATCTGCACAACACTGCGCGGGTTCCAAAAAGGGATTAAAGAAAATTGATTAAAATTAACCAACTTTTAACCTAAAAGTAAAAATTTCAAAATATGACCTTTTTAATACTAAACTTAGCACTCTGAACAATTAAAGAGAAGAAAATTACAACAAAATAAGACCGATAGTAGGACTCAGAAGCATTTTCCTATTGATCTCGAATAAATGCAATGCCATTTGAGAATTATTCTTGGCTTAAAGATAAAAGTTTACATTTAACCAAAATCGTCCTATTTTTTAAATTTGCATTTCGGTAGAGTACATTAAAAATTAATAATAAACAAAAGTCTAAATGAAAGAAATTAAGTGTAAAAATCAAAATGAAAAATGGTGCAATTGAAGAAAAGGACATTTTCTGCTTTAGAACAAAAATAACAAGCATTGAAAACTGTAAGACAAATCTTCTAGGATTTGGAATTTTCAAAGCTTATAAAAGAATTAATCTTCCTTAAGAACCCATTTGAAATACGAAGCCAGAGATACCGTCCATTCCTGTATTCAGACATCGTTAGTACTAATATCTGCGACCGTTTCCATCGTAATCCGTACAGTGGCGTAGTTCTAGTTACTTGAAGAATAAAATTCCTAATTAACTCGATTTGAAATGAAGCACCGCGCGAACAGATGCCAACAAAGACGCAAATTCCCCGCCAGCTTGCTACCTAAGTACATACGATTTTTTGTTTCAGATTGCTGACTGGAGTTTCAAAGTCTCATGGCAGCGTATAAACTTGTAGCACTTCTTGCAGCGGTACTACAAATTTGCCTATGTGAGTCTTCCTTCCTGATTATGGATTAAAATTTTTACTTTATACAACAAGGGAGATTTCAAACTAGACAGTAGAGAAAGCAAGCATGATCACACCAACAAAAGGGTTATTTAAAATCAGTGAGTAGAAAAAGCAAGTACAGTCGTGCCAACATAGAAAGAGATTTAAAATCAGTCAGTAGAGAAAGCAAATACAGTCAGGTGCCTAATGTATTGGTCTGACCATTCTTGCATTTTCTACTGATTTTAAATCTCCTTTACTACATTTGTCTGATCATATCAGCTTTTTCTACTGCCAATATTTAAAATCTCTTTTATTGCGTTGGTCTAACTGTACCGGCTTTTTCTACTTTCTGATTTGAAATCTCCCTTTACTGTATTTATAACAATAAAAGACACAAGAGCATCATCTTTAAATACTGTTTCCATCAATATTCCGCAACACACGAATTGTTCTGTACAATATGGATTCTGTATGAATCTACCTAAATATTGCGAAAAATGATACTTTTACTTTACTGCAATTTTCACATTCAAATAGTTATAGATACAATAAACATTGGAATCCCTAAATATACTGCACCCTTAAAAATTCCACCAATAAATACGAACTTTCCTTTACTATATGGATTTTTGTTCTAGTACCTAAATATTGCCGAAAATTTTACCTTTATTTTATTCTTTTTAGAATGTTTGCATTCAAATAATAATTTGAAACTTTATTCCAGAAATAGATTTCCAATATCCGTAGATTAAAAAATTTCAAACGTTCAAAACAGTATTATAAAATATTTGATAAATTAACCTGTCTGGCTGAGATATTTGAGTTGGAGGTTGAGATTAAAGAACTGTAATACCATCATTTGTGACAAGAATTTCAAATCCCAAGGATTAAAGCGAAAAATGTTATAGCATATTTTTTGGTGTGAAGGTGAAAAAAATACCTCGTGTTCATAATGGAAATTAATCAAAAAGAGTCAACTAAAATCATTAAAAGTCTACTTGAAACTTGATAATTTTATAGCTTCGTATGGGCAAAGTTTAATCACAAAACCATTTGTCATTTAATATAGTTATCAAGTACCATTCTCACGTCCAGAGCATATATTGTAAAAGAAAACTAATTTCTCTACATACTCAATAATTCAATAATTCTACTACTTTGAACGTTACTTGTTAATATCATTAACAATAATTGTTAACTAATTAAGAAAAAACAGTTGATGTAGAATAATATAATGATCTCAACATTCTATTATATCACGTAAAATTATTATCATCACTATTATTATTATTATTATTATTATTATTATTAAAATTACAATAACTCTACTGATCAATAAGAAACATCTCGAAGATAAAAAATTATCAAGCTTAAAGTACAAAAAACATCTGTAACTCTCGAGTTGAAATGAAATATTTCATATATGTAAAACGAGGAACACTTATGTGACATTCGATTTGAAAAAGGAATTCATTTGCCAGACAATTCTTTTCCCTATCTTTCAATTTTTTCCTTGATTCCTTCTTAGAGAGAACCACCACTTCTAGAAACATATAACCATCCTCCAGTTTGCTGGGATGGCTGGAACCGAAAAATCGCAGAGTTCCATAAGTCGACCGCTGGCGGATGTCGCAAATTGAAAATCTGTGTCCCGCCCTTCTCTCTAACACTTTCTCTCTCTTTCTCTCTCTTTCTCTCTCTTTCTCTCTCACTCACTCTTTCTCTTTCTCTCTTTCCTTCAATTTTATCTCTTGCGTTTTCCTCACTTCCTTACTTCTACTTTTTATTTTTATCTCTCCGACCTCCGTCGATGTTAGTCTATGAGATCGCCAACTTCCGAGTTATACTTTTACAGGATTCTCGGTGGTGTTGAGCAAAACGCGTGTCACTCGCTTTTATACGAACCGGGAGCCAACGACATGACAAACTTCACAGATTGGCCGTCAATCCGATTTTTTCAGTTATGAACACTGTCCTTTAGGTTGTCGCTTCACAACACCTTTTATAGACATAATAAAATGTCAAAAGACCAATTATTGTTCAGCATTAAGGCAATATATTTCTGCATTTCATTGAACTCTATAGACTGTAGAGGGAATGTTCACTTGAAGAATTTTAGTGAACACTAAATTTCAACTTGTAATGCAAACAAATAAAAGAGAACAAATCAGAACTATTTTTATCGAAAAAAACTATCAACCTTTATAAACATAAAATGATCATCAACATCATAATTTGAAATTCTTCAATTCAAAGTGTCAAAAGTTTAACGCATTTATGAAACTAAAAGCATTCCAGTTTTATACCCTATAAGTCATAAAAAGACTAATAAAATTTTGATAAACTTCAGTATTGAAGGTTTACTATTTCAAGACACCCCAATTTTATTACAGATATAAGCGCTGCTAACAATTGAAAGACTTGCTTTAAATTTATTATAATTTTTACGAAAAAATAGATTTTTTCATATGAATTTTTTCATATAATTGCAACTAATCACATTACACTGATTACGGACAAATTGCATTTCTACTTTAAAAACAGCTGGGCACATAAGTATTTCAGGAATAATACTTTTTTTATGCACTTCAGAAAAAGCAGAGAATGTTTTATCAACTTTGCAAATATATTATTGATAATTTCATTAATGAACTTATTAAAATTCAATCTCCATGTTACAGGTTTGATAAAAAATTCCCGACTTGAAAAATAATAAGATAATAATATAGTCTTGATATCAAATCTAAAACTTGAAAAGAATAAGATAATGATATAATGAATAATAAAATCTTAAATTCCAAAAATAGTAATATAAAAAAGTTCTTAAAGAATTTCAGATCTGTGTGAATAGATAAATATTTCTTATTTCATAAAGCAATCTTATAAGTAGGAATTATTTTAGTTTAACAAATTTTCAATTGACAAAAAGAGATGAAAGCAATTATCTTTATTTCAGAAATCCAATAACAGAAATTGAAATCCAATTGCAGTAACTTGAAGAAGCCGAGAGGTCAATCTAACTTCTCTAATGGAGAAATATTGTACAGCGTTTATGATTGTAATTTCTAAATCATTGAACGACATAAGGACCAAGTCGAAGCTTTCCACCCTCAGACCTCATCAACTCGAGATTTATCGAACCCCGATTTTCCCCGCGAATTAAATCTGGGCTT
The DNA here is from genome assembly GCA_011057455.1 of Ganaspis sp. Gsp50. Classification (NCBI taxonomy): domain Eukaryota; kingdom Metazoa; phylum Arthropoda; class Insecta; order Hymenoptera; family Figitidae; genus Ganaspis; species Ganaspis sp. Gsp50. Next base: position 6,033 of record WNHD01002295.1, read on the forward strand.
AGATTCTCCCCTTGTTAGATGAATCATCCACTGATTACGGGTATTTCAGAACCAAATTCAAACAGCTGAGTATTTTTATAGAACGAGACGGATTTACTGACCCATAAAAATTGATCTGTAAACCTACACTCTCCTCTTATATAATAAAAACTCGTTGGGATTAAAAACATCTTATTTGACTCAAATAAATTTCATTTAATGCAAATAATTCTCCATGCTATTGTACGCAATATCTATAGCAATTAATTTTTTATCCGGGAAAAGCAATACGAATAATTTTTACCAGAATATTACTTTTGTCTGCGAAAAGTTCATTTAAAGAGAATTGAAATACTTTGAATTTGCTCAACTTAAGTTCTTCATGGATTGATAAATGAAGTCGTCATTAATCGTTTACGCAATATTGCGCAAAGAATCATTTACAGAAGAAAATGAATACTAATGAGAAGCACACGAGCTAAAAGAATACAATTAAGTGTAAACGAAACTCTATCATTCCTAAAAAGCTACGCCGTTATTCGAGCACACAAGACTGTCTGGCTAACTAAATCATGGTGGATTTAAGTGGATTCCACAAACCCCTTGGGTCCGACGATGTATTACCCGTTGTACCAGCGTTGCAGGGCACCTAGTCTCGCCTAAGAAATCTACTGATATCCACTAGCCACCCGCAGTACAAATTGATAGCCCTTTCCAAACGCAACTAACTCACTATTCATCTATTATCTTTATTACCATTTTATTTTTCCTCTCCGAGTGTCTTCTACTCTGATCACAACAAATATTGTATAATTACTTAAATTATTATTAGAATCTAATTATTATAAATTCGCTAAATTTGAATTTGTAAAAAATCGTATATACTCTACTTTGAATTATAAAAAAGTTGAATTAATTAAAACCTTTTCTTCTTCGCTTGCTTCTTTTCCTAATTTTGATAAATGATTTAATTAAATAGCTACTATCCAACACGTGACACACTCAAAGCGAGAGATTTTGCGTCGAGGACTGCGCATACTATAATTTGAATGTAAATACACAGTTGAAAATTTTATGTCCCAGGAGGTCCACTCAAAATTTGTGTTAATGTAACACATTTTTTATGTTAAATTAACCTAATCTTTGTGTTACCTCCTGGGACATAAAATTTGTGTTAAATATACACAAAATTTTCAACAGTGTATACATTTAAATACACGTTTTATAAAAAGTTTTCTCTCAGTAAAATTTAAATTGATTCAAATGAATAAATCTACACTTTAATTCAATCTTCTATTGATATTAATTTTATTAAAATACCCCAATATTAATTCTACCGTACGAAATAAAAATTTACATAAACATGCTGGTATTGTTACTTACGTAAGTTTTTGTTTCGTACGGCAGAATTATAAGGATGCTAAATAAGAAATTAGAAACTACTCCTTCTACGAGAAAGTCATCTTAGATTTTAATGTAAAAGTTAATAATTCATTATATGCTTCATGTAGCTATCCTTTTACAAGTACATTAACATCTGATAAAACATACATAACACGATATTGAAAATTTCAGTAACACTACTTTTATTGAAAGTCCATAAAGAAGCTTTTGCTTTAAAAGTAGGTTAAACTGATTATAAAAGTAAATTGAGAAGTGTAGTTTTTCCTTCTAAAACGGAAATACATTTGAGGAATTTGGAAAAATTCGAACATTCGATCAGCAACCACAAGACAAACCAGGGCAAATCGTCAAGTTGGGACTTGAAATATGCATATATGTGCACGACTTTTCGAAATTCACTTAAAAAGAAGGTTTGCATCTCTATATAACACTTGAATCTCAGCTAAGCCGAAATCAATAGGTCTGATAAGTATTTCCAAAGACTTCAAATTCTTAAGAAGCTTCGTGTTTTTACTCAAACTTGATCTAGTAAGGAAACTCCATTCAATTTCGGCCACTTGGAAAAAAATAAGGAAACTTAGTATAGGCTTATAAGACCTAAAAAAAGGGCACTCAATCCAAGGATAGGGCCCATATTTGGGCAATTTTATAAAAGGATATTTTTATTGGTTATAATCTATGGCAATATAATAGTATTTCTACAGCAATAAAATAGTAACAATAGTTGAATTAGTAATTCAAGTTGCTAATTTCAATTATAAGGACTTAATTTTTGCGTATAATAAATGCTGCAAAAAATAAATTTGCGTTTAAATGTTTTAAATTAAACATAATTTATTATTACTATAACAATAATAGTAGTAATAAATTAGTTTAATCCGTTTTCATAGTTATAGTAGGAATAAAATGACAGTTAAATATTCTGTCATTACCACATCTTTCTCTCATGATTCTCAGGAAAAAGACAGACTTTTTCTTCTCTAACTTGGAGTGTATGCGTGTGTGCATACTTATACTTATGTAGAAAGGATTTTCGCTATTATTCCAAGCACGTAATGCAACTTCCGGCTGTACTGTGTCTCTCCATCTTTCTCTTTTCCTCCCTTCGAGCGAACGTTCCAATCTTGAAGGAATTCGCGGAATTTCGAATTTAGCACAGCACTTTCCTGATCTGAAAATCCGCCTGCATATTTTCCCCTCAACGGGCTAAAAAGTCCACGAAACTTCTACAAAGTGCAATTAACAATAATCTTTATCTAGGTCACAAATATTCTTACTTCGCACAAATTACTTCCAATGAAGGGAAATTCCCTTCGAAATAGAAAACCCGAGAAAATCCCTTCTTTAGGGAAATCGTCTCTTTCTTTAGAGTTAAAGAATTTTTCAAGATTTCAAGTACTGAAATTTTCTCGGAATTAGAAGAAATTTTCCTTAAATTTTAATAATCGTTTGAAAGTAAGTAGAAAGAAGAAGATAACTAAAAAATATTGGAGGAGATAACCTTCCTTAAAAAATTTTATATTAGTGAAATGAATACTGATCTCAACTATAAAACTTTTCAAATTGGATTATGCCTGAAGAATTTTTCCATTTATCGCTCCTCCGTCGCTCTGCGTTCAATTGTCATACGCGCGTATAGAATTTTGTAGACGAGAAATCGATCATTATTGTTTTACTCAACCCACACACACACACACTTTAGTAGATATTTATCAAATTCAAGCAAATCAAAAAAAAATAATCGATTAAATAATTTTTTGTGAAACAATTTGGATTTTTCGTACTCTAAAATTACTCCGCTTTTTTGCTTCAATTGAATGAAGTTAAAGATTAATTTTAATGTCATTGTTTTACAGGCCAAATCACCCCACCAGTTATGCCAGAATTTTTATTTCCCCTGGAAAACTACACTGTCATTCAAGGGCGCGATATCGTTTTCACGTGTGTTGTCAATCGTCTTCAGTCATTCAAGGTACTTAAAACAACTTAATCATTACTATTTACTATCATTTGTTTAATTTTAAATTTATTGGATGCTATGAGAGGATACACGTAACTTTCGATACGCGATAGGGCCTCAAGAAATTCAAGTAAATTGCCCATAGCATCCAATTCATTAATTGTAAAAGTTAAATATTTTAAAATGAAGATATCAATGAAGATGCATACATGTTTAATTACTAATTATTAGTACATAATTAACGCATTACTTTTAAGGTAAAACGATAAGAAAGATCCTATTAATAATAAAGATTCTCTATACCGAGAATACGATATAATTGGAAAATTGCGAAAAAGGACTTTGTGACAATTGAATGGATTTTCTTTTTCAAGAATCGTATTATTTAACTTTCAGGTAGCTTGGATAAAATCCGATTCAAGAGCAATTCTTGCAATACACACACACATGGTAGCACAGAATCCTCGACTTTCAGTGACACACAATGGTCACAACACATGGAAACTTCATGTAACGAACGTCAACAAAAACGATTCGGGCACTTACATGTGCCAAATCAACACCGAGCCTATGATTAGTCAGGTAAACATATCTATTTATTTATATATATAATATTTCATATTAATTTTTAATACAATTTTAAAAATATAAAAAATGTACGAATTTAAACTTTACCTACATATACAACTTTAGTACACTGAGAAAAAAATACTATTGAATCTATAGCATATGTATTCGAATACGTCCAAACACATATTTGATTCAGTTGATAAAATATTTGGTTGATTCCA
>WNHD01002295.1:10208-27728 GCA_011057455.1 Ganaspis sp. Gsp50
ATAGAATCAACCAAATATTTTATCAAATGAATCAAATATGTGTTTGGACGTATTCGAATACATATGCTATAGATTCAATAGCATTTTTTTCTCAGTGTAGAAGAATCTCGTATCACTATTTATTAATTCTAAAAATGTTAGATTTCACAATCTAAATGAATCTTGTACGCACAGAAGTAAATTTTACAAAACTTTTTGTATTACTGGAAATATCAGTTTACAAAATTAAATTTTATATCGTGTACCAAAGTACTTTTATAAAATCTACGAAAATTGCACTACAGAATTATTCGAAAAACTTGTGTACAGTTTTCTAATTTGTCTTGAAATTTACAAAACTAGTTTTTACATCATATAAAATTAATTTTGTGCATTGATATATCTAGGAGTACAAAAGAATTGTAACATTTTATCCATGTAGAAGCATTGAAAAAATACGTGCCCAAAATAATAAAATCTATTTAATCGAAACAAAACAAAATGGTGTTTAATGTAATTGAATTAAAAGAAAATCTATTCGAGAGGGCAAAAACCAAAGGTTAAAGAAAAAATCGATCCTATAAAAGCCTATCAGTTCGACCCCTTGGAAATTCCTAAGAACAAAATGAACTCACCCGTGATATCTACAGACAAAAAGAGGGAAAAAGGTTAACGTCAACGAGTTTCAGATCCGAAAAGTCAAGTGTTGTAATGGCCCTAAAAATCGACCCTCTCAAGGAATAGGATTGTTACGATTTCACCATGTCGAATCTTTCATGAGCACATGAGTAAGATTGACACTTTGGAAATTGAATCAATATCTGCTTTGTCATCAACAACGTGCTGTTTTAAATTTTAATCGATACCGTGTATACGTACAAATGTTCTAAAACGAAACATTAAATAAAAGAATACACAAGAAAGATACAAAGAATACACTTTATAATACATACCTATATATTATAAAGGAATAGAAATTATTTTTCTGAAAATGACAAAATATTGGACTATGCAAGAAGCAAAAAAACTTATTGAAATATCATTTCAATTTTCTACGTAAGAATTCGATATCTTCCTTCATGACGAAGTTGTCTGTTGTGCTCTCTGCATTGAATTACAATTTACATATGCGAAACATGCAGAAGCTTTTGTAGTAATAGTGACTTCATATTCAGTGTTCAACTTCTTGCTGTGTCTATGCGGGAATGTATAAATACACATGAAAGTTTATCTTTATATGCAGTATTCTCAAAGGATCGTCAAGAGCTTTGCAATTCTAGTAATATTCTTCGAAATGAACCTCAACCGTCTATATGTATAGTTGACTATGGGACCAATTCTAAATCATAATCTATCCGTACGTGTAGTATAATATCGATTTGTCTTATCCCAAAGAACACTTAAATGCCAATTTTCAAGAAAATGCTTTTCTCGATGGTAACTATTATGTGGAATCTATATTTAATTTCAAAAATGGGCACGATATGGTTGTTCCGTACGTGAAACTCCAATTTTATCTGCGACATTAAAGGTGAAATACTTGAAAGCCATAAAATAAAGAAGAAATATAATAATTGTCGTTGTAAACTTTGACATAACAACACCGTAAATGAGCTTGAAGTCACGACCACACTTTATATAGAAAAATTCTTACTAAAAATTAATAAACTAAATAATGCTCTTTTAACTTGACTCATAATAGTAAAAGTTAATATAATATAATTAATACGAATTATTGTAAAAAATAGTTATTAATCCAAATTAACCACTTTCGTTATTAATTCAGACCGAGAGAGCACTTTTGAATTTCAAATTCAACAACTGTTATTTTATTCTAACAGAAAAGTTTCAATCAAAAAAGTATAATTTTCATAATATACATTTTAAGCAAAATATAATATTTGAAAACCGCTTCAATTTTGTAAAGCAAAATACAACTTTCAAAAAAATGTTTTTTTCAATATTTTAAAATACGATCTACTCAATCGATTTTAAAAATCTTACACGCATATGCACGAACATGTACATTATTTTTGGAATCCTGGGATCGAGAAATAGTCAAAATAACTTACAATTGAAAATTTGGTCCAAAACTTCTCGATAAGAGAACAACCCGTGTAGAAAAATTTAGTGGCGCTAGCTAGCAGCGCTAGATACATGGTAATTTTGCATACAATCTAGCGCTGCTAGCTAGCGCCACGAAATTTTTCTGGAATGTACTACAAGAAATGAAATAATTGGCCATTGAATTAAAATTCAAAAACTGAAATAATTGACCAGTGAAATAAAACAGAAAAACTGGAATAGGTAATTGAACATTGATATAAAATGCAATAACCGGAATAATTGATTATTTGATAATTAAACAGAATTCTTTTTAAAATTTTAATTAGTAAGATCGAATAGTAATTGGCGAATGATTATAAAGTTTTATAGCAAACTCCATTTATTCTTTTTATTTGGTAGAAGCAAAAGCTTTGTATAGAAGTTCAAAGCACGAGGGACATCCTTTGTTAATTATTTTTCTCTTCTATTTAATGAGGTAATTGCATTTTTCTTTTTAAAGATGGGTTACATGGATGTGCTGGTTCCACCCGATATAATGGACGACGATTCATCGGGTGGTTTGGTAGCTCATGAAGGTGGAAATATCAAACTGAAATGTGTTGCAACAGGTACACCTAATCCCTCTGTCACTTGGAAAAGGGAAGATGGTCGGCCTATAACTCTTCGTGAGGGTGGAATGAAAAAAAGTACGTTCCATTATTTTTAACTATCTATGAAACTGTTCTTTAAAAATACCCGCATAAAATGGCAATATCTTTTCTAATTGAAAATAGAAGTAAATTCAAACAGATTTAATTAAACAACCGTTTCCTAAAAACATTAATTTGTATATCATTCATTATTAAATCATGTTCATTAAATCATAATTTAATAACACTTTTATTAAACGTTGTGTTGTTGTTTAAAATAAGTTACATTCAGAATACAAAACAAGTCAATAATAGAAAATAATAAGAAATGAAAAATTCGAGACTTGTCTCAAAGTTAATGAAGAACTTAACACACCTGTCAAAGTGAATAAATCTTCCTCAAATATACGACATCTCCTAACAGAAATAAATTACGATGAAGATGTATTCTCATTACTTACTCGCCTATTTAATAGCTCAAAGTATAATGAAGTAGTAAATTTACTAACTACTTACAAAGTTCTATATTTCTAAATTATAGAGAGCTCTGCTGAAAGCATTCTCAGGTACATTTAAAACCCATAATAGCACTGACGCTTTATATAAAGAATTTACTCAATTAGAGAAATCATTTATTTTATTAACCTTTATACAATTGATAACAATAAATGTTTCAATTATTCAGAGTTAACTCTTCAGATAACAGCAAAAGTTTCAAAAAATATAAGATTCAAATGAATAAAAAAAATAAGAAACTAGGAAATCGAAAATAAATTCAGAAGATAGTAAATTTTCCTTTTGATACACACAGGAAGAACAAAATGTTAAATTTCGCAAGATGAACTTGAATATTTACAGGCATATGCTTGTAGAATTCCAATTTATCTTGAAATTTAACAGATGATGCACTGAAAAAGAAAATTTTGTTTTTCCTGTGCAACCAATAAATAAAATAAAAAATAAAAGTCCACTAAATTAATTTGAACAAAAACTGGAAATCTTTCTCATAATTCGTTACTCGCATTATTATCTCGCAGCTTTAAAATGAAACAAAGATCTGAATCTTGTAAAGTTAATTGTAAACGTTACACCTATATATGAAAGTCTAAATCTCACTAACAATCTGGCAAACGTACGGAAGTTGTTACACATAAGTTCCATAGTGCGCTTTTGCCGGACATCTCGAATTTACAATCCGTTTCATCTCATCCACACACGTGCTACATACACACTCCCAATTCCCTTGGCTGAATTTCAATGAATTTATGCGAATTTTCATAGAATTCGATCTCAATTTAATTACGACAAATATTCATTTTTCATTTTAAAAATATTACAATTCAGATAAAAAAGAAAACAATTCTTATGTTTTCTTAATCAACGTTTATAACGATCCATTAAACTTTTAATAAGGAACAAATTTTTTAACCAAAAGATATTCTATTTATGCATTTAAAATGAGTATAGTAAAAGTAAAAAACTGTTATGATCAACAATATTGGTAACAAAGTACACTTGATTAATTGAAGGAAATAAAAGTACATATTATTGATCTACAGAGAAATAAAGTACACCCTAGAATTAGTAACTCAATTTTCACTATGAAATAGTAGATTGCTACTGTTTCAGATTTAGAGAGTAGGGAAGTAAGATGTACTTTGTTGCCTTAGGAACGAAAATGCACTTTATTTCAGTAGCTATGTAAAGACGAATTTATTGAACTAGGGATTTAAATTCCATTTTATTATACTAGGGAAAAAAGTCTACTCTATTACATTATAAAAACGACACAGTTTACTTAAAAGTATCAAATTGATATCAAAAATATCAAATTCATGAAGATTTTGTGATCAATTTGATATTTTTTGTGATCAATTTGATACTTTTTGTGATCAATTTGATACTTTTTGGTATCAAGTTGATACTTTCAAGAAAACTATGAAAGTAACTTTATTGGCGTCAAAAAATGAGTATCATTTAATTACTCTAGGAAAACAAGTAAACTTATTTAAAAGAAAATCAAATAATTCAATGAGTCACGGGAATAAAAACCTTCCAGAAGTGCAAAAGAGTCAAAAGTCAATTCATCAATCATTTGCAAAAATCAAACTGAATCTATATCCTCATAATCTAAAATTTATCATTTTTTTTATAGACAGCATGATCCAAATAGTCTTAAAGCATGATGAGCGTGATTTATACTCATCGCACATAGTTGAATTTGCATCTTTCTTGAAAAAGACAGCCACCTCATCATTCAAAGTTAAAAGTTTCAATTTCCATCATCTATAGTATCTAGTTTCAGCGTGTTTTGCGCTTTTCTTCTCGATTGAGTCCAACAGGATTTCCTCGGTCGTAAAAAAGATTGGTATCCCTCCTCGACAAGGGGACTCGTTAATGCAATTCGAAAGCAACCAATCCGGCACGGCGACTAGACGCCTCGGGAAGGTTTCAAGTCGATTCGTAACTGCGAAAGGATAACGAAGAAAAAAAAGACGAGAAGAATGAGGAGAAAGATTCCCGTCACTAGAAGGCGAAAGGATCATAAAGAGTCCTTCATGCGTCTCTTCAATTGCATGCTAAAAACAGTAAAGAAAGAGAATAGTGGAATATACCTCTTGCAACAAAATCAATGATTAAAAAAATGATAGAGAAGGATCAAATCTCGACACGAGAGTAATCTTTTATTAAGAAATAATGAATTTTTATTTACAGATTATTCGAAATATGAGGGAGAGATCCTGGAACTAACTGGCGTTACTAGACAAGAAATGGGAAACTATCTCTGTATTGCCAGTAATAGTGTACCACCGTCGGTCAGCAAAAGATATTCCGTTTGTGTTCATTGTACGTACAAAGTTAGTTAAATCTAATCTGGCAACTACTCTAGGATAATCTCATTACTTGATTAAGTCTTCAACAAATTTCCTCGGTCTTTAAGAACTTTTCTTTAAAACTACTTTATTCAATTTTGGTTTAACAGTAATCTAATCAATAGATAGCGTTTTAACAGTAATTCTTATGAGAAAAGTGTTTTCTCATTTTTAAGAGAATCTACTGTAATTTAAAAATTGAATTATGGTTCTTTGTACTTTGCAGTTGAGCCCGCTATCAAAGTTTCAAATCAGCTTGTCGCAGCTCCTGTGGATAGTGATGTAACCATTCAATGTTACGTAGAAGCATCGCCTCATGCTATGAACACGTGGTATAGAAACGCAAGTAAGAAATTACTTCCATTTATTTTAGTTTCAATAATTTTCTTCCCATGCGTCCATCAGTTTCCATAACTACTCTTTAAATTCGAATCTTTAATCTCTTTAAATCCAAATCAACTAAAATCTTGACTAATTGCAATCAGTAACTAACATAAATTTACAGATTTTCGTTCAATTTGGCTCATAAATTGTCAAAATCCAAAGAAAATTAGAACAAGTTTGCAAAATCAACTGATCCCTACTAATAATAAAAATATAAGTATTGATGTAAATTTTAAGCGTTTTTATTAAAACGAATCAATCATAAAATTAATGAATGTTAATTTTATGAAAACATGAAAAAAATAATTCTTTGTTGAATTTGATTGAATTGAATTCATTTATTTGAGTGCCATTCCTCTTAAAAGCTGAAAAATTAACGAGAATGAGGGCGGAAGGAAGTCTCTTTAAATTTGTTACTGTACTCAGGAAGGAATTCTGTTCTTTTGTAACAGGTGAAAAATTACTCCCGAGCGATAAGTACACGATGACGGAGCACGCTCTGACCGACTATTCCTGGCAAATGAACCTGACAGTTCACGACTTGGAGAAAAAAGACTTTGTAGAGTACATCTGTTCTTCTGTCAACGCTCTCGGTAAAGCTGAAGGCGTTGTTCGACTTCAAGGTATATTACATTTTTCATTTTTGACCATTTATCTTTTTCAATAATGGAAAAATTCTAACAAAAAACTTTCAAAATTACCAAAAAAGAGATAATACCCAACTAGGGAACACAGATTACTTCCACTTTGAACATAACTCATGCACCTGGAATTCAAAATCAGGCTTTAAAAAATTCATAGATTTCTTTCTCAAATTCAATTATTCAAATTTTACAACTATTTAAAACTTTGTGCAGTAAAAATGTTGGAATGAGAATTTAAATAATATTTATGACAGAATTGTTTAAATATATCTTGAATTCCAGACACCTCAATTTAAGAAATGTATTAGTATCAAAAAAGGAGACGAAAAATTGTTAACTTATGTATGATCAATCCTGATATATGACTCTAATTATTTAATGCACCACAAGATTTGATATCGAAAGAATCCTTAAAAATCTAACTACCCAAGTTTTAAAATTTTTAGTTGATACTAAAACACCAATTATCTAACTCTAAACAGAAAATTACAATTATAAGTTATGTATAAAAATCTAACACAAATCATTGGATTTTTAGAATTACACTTGCTGCCGAAAACAACTCCAATTACAGTTCCAAAACATGTTGGGAAGCCAAAGAATAAACAAATAAATAAAAGCAGAAAGAAAATACCAAATCGTCGACCAAATCATAATGAAAATTATGAAAACGTTGATTCACCGATAGGCAATGAAGATGACTTTGGAACGACGCAAGTTATGGCTGGTAGTACACAAGAAGGACAAAGAACAGAAAGACCTTTAATTGCACCTTCTTTTTCACCACCTTGGGTGATTATGAACGCAGCAAGTAATAGACAAGGCTTCTTATCACAGTTTTTATTCCTTATTTTGCTTCACATGATGACGCTCTAAGAATGTGAATAAAGAAGAAACCAACTGAATTCGATAATATCCCTGGAATTCGTGTCAAAGGAATTTAAACAAATAATCCTTTATGAAAGAACAACCTTTTACGCGAATTCTTAAGTTTTTTCTCTGTAAATATACTGAGTTAAGAATTGAGAATTTAGAAAATAAGAAATATGAAAATTGTTACATAAATCGTTAAAGCGTGTAAATGCGCCGCTAGAAATATGATTAGAATTGCAAAATGCGCAATCAGGGATAACCGTCATGTAAAGTAAATGAGAGAATACGGTATCGAATCAAAAAAGTCTTCCTTTAAGTTGAGATGATGAAGTCGATCTTAAAAAAACAGATGTCGAAACTTTCTAAAAACTTTAAATTTAGTTTTTAATCAGATCATGCAGAATATAATCAATCATTTAAATTCATTGGTTTCCAATATATAATAGACATAGATATAATTTAGATTAGACAAAATGTTTTACATTTGTGAAAGTTTTCATACATTGGGTGAACTTAATTAACAAATTAATTAAAAAATTAAATTTACAAAATAACGAGTAAAATGTAATTGACTTAAGATTCATACATTTTGTCTGTTATACATTTAAATTAAATTGTAAACAAAATTTTTAATCATTAAACAAAATGTTATTTGTAATTATTAGTTTAATTTATTAAGTTTAATTCAGGGGTCACATGCAATAAGACTTTAGGTCCGCGAACTTTTTCTTTCTACTTACAGTATTAGTCAGACAATGTTCTTCGTCTGACCAATACTGTAAGTAGAAAATGAAAAGTTGGCGTGCCTAACGTGTTATTGCATGAGACTCCTCAATTATCTTTAATGAATTTTATTACTTAAATAAAGATTATTTAAATTTAGTAACCATTCTTTAAGCAAATTAAATTACAGTAAAGACCCAAACAATTGTCTGAATTATTATCTAAATTAGCGATTATTTATTTCATAATTATATATCAATTTTTTATTTCATTTGTTTCTGGTTTTAGTTCATTAGAAATGGTAATTATTTATAAAGATAAATGAAATTATATTTTTATTTAATCTATTTTAAAAACTACTTTATACATTGCAAGATTGTAAATGAAGTAGAATTTTTATTTTAACACTATCAGTTGTACAGATTTTCAGTTAATTAAACAGCAGCAGCGTTGATTAATAAACATAAAATCGGGTCTCTACTGTATTTGAAACGAATAATTATTTGACTGAAAATGTTATCAATTTCATAAACCAAATTACATAATTTACTTTAAATGTATATACACAATTACACGTAATATTTACTATCAATTAGTATTTATTCTTTAGAGTACAATCTAGATTGTACTCTAAAAAATCAGGTGTCAACGCTTTAAAAATATATCTATATGCGCTCTTTAAATTACCAAGTACGATTCAAATCCAGAGAAATATTTTAAAAATGTTATAAATAAGTCCTTTTTGTAAATAACTAGTATGAATAATTTATCAAAAGTAAGAAGATCCTTACAGACCACTGAGATATGTTTATAATAAAAAAAAATTGAAGAACCTAATCTGTGAAAAGAATTAGATTTTGTAAATAAATCAAGAATAGTCTTAAAAAATTCAATGTTAAGTAGTTTATAGAGTTTGTTCTATTAAAAAAAAAAAAAAGAAAAGTAATTGGAAACAATTGTACATAAATGATTACAAAACGTGTTTAATCCATGATGGTGATTTTCTTAAACATATTTAAAGGAATAGACGAAAGGGAATTTAGAAGCCTCCGCAGGTGGCACGTTTTAACAAATGAAAGCACAATCAACACAAAGTTGAATTGCATTTTCTTTGATATGGATAATAATTTGAATATACAGTATTTGTTGTGGTGTCACGAGAAATCCCACAGCTCGAAACTAGTTTTGAGCAACAGGTGTGGAATTACAGTTATACGAAATTTTGCAAGTTTCAAAAACCGCTTCAGAGTTTTATTTTTAAACAAGACTAGTGCAATGAAAAATTGCTTGCATTTAATGCCTTCGAACAAATCTACTAATTACTATATAAAACAATGAACATTTATTTGAATTTCAATCTTTATGTAAGATCAAAAAAATACATTTTTTACCAATTTATAATTAATCTAATGAATTAATCTATATAATAACTGTAATTCCATCAATTTTTATATTCCAGAAACAATCTTTAAAAACATATTATATATTAAATATAAAAATTTTCAAATATTGAAATTCTTTGCTAATTGCATTTTATAGCAAAATCTTGTTTTAAAATGCAATCAAGATAGTTCGGGTAAACGTGGTTTTCCTAAATGTAGAGGCATTTAACAAAAAATGTTGAAATTAAATACAAACTTTCCTCTAAAAACTAGTGTACTTTTTTGCATTTTTCGTATCAATTGCACTAAAAGTGTCTCAAAATAAGAAAAAATTATTTTAGATACAAAAATGTTGAAAAAAGACACCAGTTTTCAAAGTTAATTCAAGTTAATTTCAGATCTTTTATTCATTACGAAAATTAAGCTACATTCAATTTGAATTTTAAATCAAATATGACTGTAAATAACAAAAAGTACGCGCGCTCTCAAAAATGAATAAGTTTTAAAATGTGAAAAAAATGTAAATAATTTGTTATTTTCATACAAGTACTTTAAAAAAAAAGATTTTTTAAATTTATTAATATTAGTTTACATTTAAGTTCTAAGCTGAAATAACAATTAGTATTTTACATTTAATTGAACAAAATTATTGTTAACTAATACAACTTTCAATACCAATCATACTAAAGTTAATAACTGTATAAATTTAAAAAAAAATTGTTCTCCAAATAAACAAATTTTATCATAAATAATAAAAAATAACGTTCTTGGATAATTTTTCAATTCAATTCTTATATGAAAAAAATAGATTTATGAAACAATTAAAAAAAACATCTGTCTTTTACGATCGACCATTATAATATTTAAAATAAGTACTGCTCGTTTGCAAGAATGCTCGAGTCAGAACTGCGACAATAAATATCATAAACAGAACCCCATTGTTATAAGAATTTTATTAAACTTTGCGATTTTACTTGAAGATTTTACATCGATTGTAAATGTATTTTTAACCTACTGAATTCCCCGTGATGCAGTTTGAGACCTTTTACATTTCTTTGTAAAATAAAAAAAAACTCATTTTGTATAAAACATTTCCAAAAGTACCTAACACTTGCTTTTTGGAAATGTGAAAATTTATCAATCAAGTATGAATTAATGGCTTAAATAAATTTTATGTGCAATATATTTAATACTGTAAATAATTAAATTTAATCAATGGAACGAAAGCGTATGGATGTTGAGCATATTTTCAATTTAATTTTCATTTATTAAAAAAAAAATTAAACAAAGAATGCCAAAAAGCCAAATGTTTAAAATAATTTTCAGACAGATTTTTGTTACAAAGCCAAAAAATTTATTTAATTTCTGAATCCGAAATGTTTCATTTTTTCAAAAATAATCATTACATAAATTTTTTTAAAAAAATTAAAGAAAAACAACTTTTACCAATGAGTTTTTAATTTCTTTTTTAATTGTTGAAGATTAATATATTTTGATTAATCTAAACAAACATAAAAATAAAGCCTTCAAAAAAATGTTTGAATTATTTTTTTGTGCGTTTGTGAAGTATAATAATAATTTCTACGAATAAATCCATAACTGTAGAATTTTTCTTAAAAGAATAATTTTTTATAAAAAAAAGCATTCATTTGGATAAAATTATGTCGATTCAGATGAATTTCCAAATTTAAATATTCCAAAAATAATTTAAACGAATGAATTAATTTTTAAGTAAACATTTTAAATCGTCGAAGATATCTAGCAAAGAATTTGCATATGAAAAATATGCATCGCAACGACACATATGATCAGCATAGGACCACATTTTACGTATGTACATAAACACCTACACACTCTTACTGGCCAAACCTTGTAAATATCGTCAGGGATGAGTGTCAACTTGGTTTAAATTGTAACCAATCGACGAAATTGTAATACAGAAGCGATAGATTTTATATGCAATCTTAAGATTCGATATTGAATTATTAAATTAGAAAAAATCGATTGAGTTCTTGCAGCGATTAATTCGATGAAAATGCAAAGGAATGTACAACCAAAAAATATACCCAACTAATATATTCCTCAATAATACAACGAATAGTAAATTGCAGACAATCCAAAATTTGCTTCAAGAAACAATTCCTAAACTCAGAATGAAAGTTCAAAATAAGAAAAATATTTGGCGTAGTTATTTTTAATATAAAAAATCTCAATTAATTTATACTGGCTTTTTAGATTAATATTGTTCATTTCGAGTTTAATATCAGTCTCATTCAACAAATCAATTTTATATTGAATGCTAGAAATTTCTATAATGTATCAAAATTTAGTATTTAAAATTTAAATTAATTAACTTATTGAATTTCTTAATTTTGTGGATAAATTTTAAAATTTAAATAAATGTTATAAAAAAATTAATTCTGTTATTAAAATTAAACAAGATATAAATTTAATTAATAAATTCAACGCTTAATATAAAATAAATAATTACAATTAAGTTCAACGAATTCTCCTTGTTGAAATTCAAACTACTACATTCTTATTATTATTGAGAAATTATTCAAATTAAGACTTTGAATTTTCATTCTCAAGACTCTTTAAAAAATAAAGCTTTAATATTGGCGATTAGATCAGTTATCAAAGTCGTTTATCTTTTAATAAATGGCAGAGTCCATTGCGAACATTTACCCCTGGAAATTGTCAAAATAATTAATTGCACAATTTCCAGTTAAAAAGTAAATGTTCATGAAATTATTTATCAAGTGGAAGGCAGTGTACTATATTAACTTCTGACAATAAAATGTTATTATCGATGTTAAACCAACTATCATGCGCATTAATAATAAACCTCTCCATCCCAAATTACAGTAAACGAATAATTAATTTTTTAAATTTTATTTCATTAAAGTTTTTTCACAAAAAATAATATATACAATTTATATACAAAATCTTTGTTAATCAACAAATTCTACAAATTTTCATTTTTTATTATCACTTCAATGTTTTGTCCTTGTGTCATCTTTTCCATTTTATGATTGTCTCATCTTTCGTATTTACTTTTATTTCATCTGTCGTATTTACTTTCATTTCATCTTTCGTATTTACTTTTATCTCATCTTTCGTATTTACTTTCATTTCATCTTTCGTATTTACTTTCATTTCATCTTTCGTATTTACTTTTCTTTTATCTTTCGTATTTACTTTAATTTCTTTCATACTTTGCCATTCCTTTCTTTCAAATTTTATCCTCATTTCATTGCCCAAGTATTATTCC
This sequence comes from Ganaspis sp. Gsp50, assembly GCA_011057455.1. Taxonomy (NCBI): domain Eukaryota; kingdom Metazoa; phylum Arthropoda; class Insecta; order Hymenoptera; family Figitidae; genus Ganaspis; species Ganaspis sp. Gsp50. The sequence continues at coordinate 23,037 of WNHD01002295.1, forward strand.
ATTTCAAATTTTAAATCTCGTATCTTTATCTTTATTTTCTGATACAGTCAACTCTACAAATAGTGCCGCAGATTTGCACAAAGGAGACAAAGGACGCTCGAGTGAGAACAAAGAAAAGCGGCACTACCCATAAAGTTGACTGTATTCCGTATTTTGTCTTTTATCATGTTATTATTGTTCACACGTCTTAATATTTATTGCTTCCTCATAAGGAAAGCATTTCTTATTCGTCTTTATTTGTTATTAATTTTGACAAACTTTCGTTTTGCTGAACCCGATTTGCGTTCTTTTTCCAAAGAATCTTTCAAGTTTTCTATGTGACTACTGTAATCGATTTTGGCAGCCAAAGATTTGAAGTCTTTCTCCTTTATCTCTGGAACATCTCTTTTAGCAGCAGTGAATAATTTTTTGAAAATTGGAACCTGTCTTGGTATCAGCAGGAAAACGGCCGTGCCTGGAACTCCAGCTCGACCGGTTCTACCCGCTCTGTGGATAAAAGCTCTCATATGTTTTGGAGGATCATAAGAAATCACTAATTTTATTCCTGGAATATCAACTCCTCGAGCCAAAACATCAGAGCATATTAAACTGCAAAAAAGAAAATATAGAATTTTCATTACAACCGTTATTACGTAATTCATTTTTTTAAACGGACTTATAAATAAAATCTAAAATTATTACATGAATAATAAATAATAATTTACTACAGTTACTATAAATTTTAAAAGATTGTTATTGTTATAAAATAATGAGAAACACACTAAAATTATATTATATTATTACATTTTTTAAATATGTATATTTACTCACATTCGAATGTCTCCTCTGACAAATTTCTGATACTCTTGCTCCCTCTTTTTTGAATTCATTTGACCTGACAATTCTGAGATTGTGATAGCTTTTTCACTAAAAAGAGATTTCACAAGAAGAGTAAGACGATGTGCGGCATTGCAGGAATTCGTAAAGATGAGAGACTTTTCATTCTCGTGGTCAACTTTTTTTAAGAGACGGTACACAGCAAGTGGTTTGTGCTCTTCTGCACATTGAATTGCTTTTATCGTTAATTCATTCGGGCTTGTAAAACGACCAACGTCACCTTCCTCCTTTTGATCGTTAGTAAATTCCTTATCTAAATTCACATCGTCGTCTCTATTTTTCACTATCGCTGTCGTATACAAAATAGGATGAAATAAACCCAATCTACTCAATTTTTCAGGATCTTGGGACAAGGTCGCACTGAAAAGCAACTTCTGAGCAGGAATCGAACTGCAAACAAATAAATCATTACAGTCATTACAATAATTAAATATAATTGTACGTTATAATTCAAAACAAAATAATCTATCTTTTCTTTTAATTACGTACAAGTGATTTTATCTGTACTCAAAAGATAATCATAAAATACTTTGTTAATAAAATATTCATACAAATTTCTCAAGAAAAACGAGTGGCAAAATGGAGTTTATATTTTTGAATAATGTTATTTAAGGACGATTAGCTACATGATTATACTATCGCAGAAAAGATAGATTAAATTGTTTATAATCATGCAAATGTTTTTTAAATAAATAACATGAATATGTACTTATTTAGCATATTATTTAGAGTCAGAGGAAGAGCTTTAGAATGAGGGACTGGAAGTTCATGAAGCCAATCAAACGTTTCTCGGTCAGCTTCATCAATGACCAAAAATTGTAAATCATTTAAAGTAAATCCAGGTGTTTTATGAATGTGATCTATTAAACGACGAGGTGTTGCTACAAGAATGTCAATTCGACTAGTGAAGTTTTCTTTGTTATCTGAAAAATTTAAAGAAAAATGTTTAACCTAAATGTAGAAATTACAATTTATTGTCTTATCTGTAATTAAATTATTTACTTAATATTTATAACATTTATTATTAACAGTTCCAATTATATCTAAATTTATATTCAGATATATTTACTAATTACAATTTATTTTAAATTATTATATTATATATTCAAAATATTTAAATTTAATATTTTAATATGTATAACGACCGAGTGATAAATTCTTAATTTTATAATCAATATTTTAATATTTAAAATTCATTTAAATATTCCACTTATTTTCAATTTACCTTTAGAAACAAGAGCTTCCTGTTCTTTTTCAAACGAAGCAGCTCCAGACACTAAGCCAACTTTTAAACGAGTATGTTCAAATGATACATTATTCACATATTTTTCTACAATTTTATAAACCTGCATTGCTAACTCCTGTACAGGCAACACAATGAGACAACGAATTTTTCTTATGAATCGAGTCTTTAATATCTCCACAATTGGTAAAACATAAGCCAAAGTTTTACCTGAAAAAAATAAATAGAATTACAATTCAATGAGTGCGTTATATTTTAGTATAAATAAAATGAAACATTGAAATTAATTCGGAGAAAAAATATATAGTTTACAAAAGTACTTCTAAAAAACATAGATTGTGAAAAAAAAGTTACCACTTCCTGTAGGAGCAGAAACACACGTGTCTCTTGACCAAAGTCCTTTTTTCCTACTTTCATTACATTTTAATAACCAGGATAATAGTTTAATTTGAACTGGAAAAAGATTCGTAAAACCTTGATTTCTAAGATTTTCAATTATCTTTGAATCTAATTGACCTGTTGCTATAACTTCTTCCAAAGAAGGTCCACTACTTAAATTTGGAGAAACTATTTCTGGATTTGCTAGCCAATCTGGTAAAACTCTTTTAACAATTCCACCTTTCGTTTGTTTTCCAGCTTTTAAAATTGTAAAATTCTTATTTATTTCTTCTAATTCAGATTTATTTATACTTTTATTTTTTTGTTTCTTCGTGAATTCGGCTTCATTTTCCATTACACCCAGCTGATGACTTTCTGTATCATTTTCTTCAACTTTCGAATCGTCATTTATTTCATCTCTACTTCGTTTCTTCTTTTTTTTCCTAGACTGCTTCTCTGTTTCGTCATTTCCAGAGAATCCATTTATTTGTAAACTATCTAATTCTTGTGTAATATCTTCTTTTTCATCTACTTCCATAAAAGAATCTTCATTCGTTTTATATTCTTTTTTTGCCTTCTTCTTTTTACGGACTAGTTCATCGGATAAATTTTCACAAGTATTTATATCATTAATAGAATTTAAATCACCATTTTCTTCTTTTGTAGATGTTGAATCCAAAACTTCAGATTCAGTTTTATTTTTTCTTTTTTTATGTTTTTTCTTCCGTGGCACTTGCTCTGTTTTATTAGATTGAGCAGAGATTCCAGAAGTTGCGAGTTCTTTTTCTCGTTTTCTCTCTTCGATTTTTTTTTGTAAAGCTAGAAGATGATCTGTTTCGGAAACTGATGGATTATTATCTTCCCCCAAATATCTATAAACATTATCAACTTTTAATTTTTTAAAAAACTAACACAAACATTATTAAATTATTTAATTAACATAATAAATGGATGTATAAATAATATAAAATGATCTTGAAATAGAAACTAAATTAATATCACATACCTGTTTATAACAAACAAACTCATGGTATATGTTTATTTCGTTTATTAAAACAAAATGAAAATTACTAAAATTCACTGTCAACAACAATAAACACTTTTACCACGACTTTTAATCAAATTTTTTGCAGAGTTAAACAAAATTGTTAGGTGAAACGTTTTTTCATTTCATACCATCCTTTCTTACAACACTTATTCAATATTTTTAGTTAAAAAAGATGTATTTATACGCAGTTTAATTCTAATTTGTAATCATTTGTAATTACTAAACACGTGAAAATTTTGAGGTTAGAATCGGCGGTTGATGTTTGTAAAGCGCATGCGGACGGTTATGCGCATTTAGTTCAAATTTATAATATTAGTTAAAGTGTTTTTTAATAACAAAAATTCTTTTGTCAAAATTAAACAAAATTAAACTACAAAAAACACTTATAATAAAAAAAATTATCTATATCTATCAAGGTGGAAATGAAACACACCGGATTTAAAATATATTTTCAAAACAGTAATAATTCATATAGTTTCAATTTTAAAAAAAGGTTTAGTTAAAAAAAAATAATTTTAAGTTTATATTCAACATCATACCATTTAAGATAAAGAATTTCGAAACCTTTTAACAAACAAAGCGGACAGAACAAAATTAGCTAAACCCAATTTTTGCCCTAAAACCTTCCTATAAAAATATCAAGACCAAGTGAATAAAATTCTAAATATATATATAATATAATATATATATATATATTTATATATATATTAATTTAAGAGTTAATTTTTTAACTTTTAAAAATTATTATGTAAACCAAAAAAGCTTATCTATACAATTAAAATGGAAATCCACTCGCTATTTAAATGAATTTTAAGTTCTAGACACAATTGAATTATTAGTCATTTTATTATTTTAATTCCTGTCTCTGGCACAGTACTTACGAAAAAACACTTACAGTTCTTTATCTTATTTTGTTGATCCACTACAGCTATCGGAGTTGATCTTCACACGGTTCACACTTTTATTTAGATTTTTTAATGATATTATATTTACTAAAGTAATTTTAGTTACAATTACACAAGAAATAAAAGTTAAGTTAAAATTTTACTAATAACTTTTGATTTAAATTTTATTTTAAACAAAATACTTATCAAGAATTTATATTTATAAGTTTCTATAATTATTTTTATATTAAAGTAAATTATTA